>JAPQRP010000020.1:35743694-35753757 GCA_037367295.1 Apogon hyalosoma
ATTGTTTTTGACTAAATTTCTAGACTAAAATCTTAAAGTTTATGTTGACTAAAATTCAAGACTAAAATTTGTTTAATCTTCATTGACTAAGACTAGACTAATATGGTTTGCAATGACTAAAATGGGATTAGATTAATAAGCATTTTCATCAGAAAGACTAAGACTAAAATGAAAATGGCTGCCAAAATTAACACTGATGGGTGTCAGCTTACATGGAATGAGTGAACATTTATTTATTTTAAGAAATTCCCACCAAGCTGTCAGTGTGGAACTGATGTTCATAATTTTGTAACATTTATTATGTTTAATGGTTGAACTGATGAATGGTAAGTCACAAATTGTTAGATCATCACACAGTGCTTGCTCTATATCTACCCATGGTTCATCTAGATAACTAGGTTTGAGCAATTTGGAGACATACTGCAGCTGATTGACTCAGAAATGCTGACCAAAATTGGGAAGGTCTAAACCACCCCTGTCTTTGGTCTGTTGTAACATATTTAAACTAATATGTGATGGTTTGTTTTTCCAAAGAAATTTAGACATGTGTGAGTCCAGTGACTTGAACCATCTGGAGGATGGTTTGATGGGTATCATTGAAAATAAATATTTAATTTTAGGTAAAACCATCATTTTGATGGTGGCAACTCTCCCTATGAGTGATATGGGTAAGTGCCTCCACCGCAAAAGGTCATCCTCTGCTGTTTTCAAAAGTTGAACATAATTCAACTTTACTAGCTCTGACAACCTGGGTGAAATGTTTATACATAGATATCTGATATTTCCTGACTGTATTGTGACATTGGGTATTCCCTGAAAGTGACAGTTAATGGGTAAAGCAGTGGTCTTAGACCAGTTAATGGAGTAATCCGACATTGATGAGTGTTTATTTATAAGTGTAATCTGGGATAGAGATGCTTGTGAGTTATGGAGGAAAAGTAATACATCATCAGCGTAAAGACTTATTTTGTGATCCATATTTCTGGTACGGATTCCTTTTATTTCTTCATGTTGTCTAATGGCAGCTGCTAAGGGTTTGATAAAGATGGAAAACAGTGAAGGGGAGAGTGGGCAGCCCTGTCTGGTGCCTCTAAGCTTGGAGAAGTTTGATCATTGGTCCTCACACATGCATGTGGGTTGTTATAAAATATTCTAACCCAGTCAACAAAAGATGATCCAAACCCAAATTTAGTTAATGTCCTGAACAGAAATTTCCAGTTTACCCAGTCAAATGTTTTTTCTGCATCTAGAGAGATGATTATGGTTTCCAGATTGTGTATGTTAGAATAATCTATGAGGTTAATTAATCTCCGTGTGTTAGTTGAGGAATGTCTACCTTTAATAAAACCTGTTTGGTCTGGATGGATTATGAAAGGAGTTATTTTCTCTATCCTTCGAATTATTTGTTTCTAATCACTGACCACCATTCATACTTTTTCCAGACTTTAGGTCCAAACAGAAAACCCTAAAAACTCAGAGCATCTTTTCTTCATCAATTTGTGACTATGGTCACAGCCAAAAGTTTCGACGGTGGCACAAAAAGATTCTTTGCTTAAATGCAATTATTTGGAAATAAAAGTCTTTAAAAATTATAAAATGCCAGGCCAGGCCAGACCAGGCAAAACTGGTCACAACTGCTCATAATCTCAGAAAATATAGTAATAATAATAATAATAATAATAATAATAATAATAATAATATTATTATCATTATCATTTTTATTATTATTATTATTATTATTATTTTACAAATTTACAAAATGTATTTAAGAAAATATACAATATTTGTATAAGTCTTAATCTTATAGAAAACACTGTTTATTGCCACCTTCCAGACTTCTTAAAGGCTTCTTTCTTTTTAGATCAGATAAAAGTATTTGCCAATCCCTCTATTATGAAGCAAGGGGCATGTAAAGTTGTGAAATAAGAACATTATTCAGCTTTTAAGCCTGATAACTAGGCATTCTGCTGAATTTGACAGGTCAGTACCTGAATCACAAATCCACTGTAGTGTCTTATATTTGTGTTTTGTGAGTAAGATATTTAAATCACAGGGCACAGACACAAATGCTTAAGACAAGTTTGGGCACAAAATGGAGGTACTTAGGTAACCACAAGCAGCAACTTGTCTACACTGTGAACAACAAAAGCTGGTCTGTACAGTTTACAAATGATTGGAGTGAAGGTGGTGGTGGTGGGGGGGGTGATGAGGACCTCTATTCTACTGACTCTGCCCTGTGTAGTGTAAATGTTACTAAAATATGTTAAATGTGTTTTCATATGAAAACATTTTTGCACATTGGTGAAAATTTCCACCTCCTTTTGATACAGTGAACTCAAACTAAAACCTGAAAATGGAAATCCACTGGCAGGACGGTTACATATTCCGCATAAAAAAATAATTTTTTCCCAGTTTATCCATGATAAGGAATAAACTAAAACTGGGTACATGTTTGAAAACGCATATATTTCAAACATGTCATTTTTCCTGAGACAGTCATTTATAGACAAACAGTTTTTAAAAAGCACATTCAGAATAAAAACAAAGTCAAAACCTGTATTTTGTATTATTTAAAGTTAAACTCCCCTCAACAAATAGGGTCCTTGGTATTTTAAGTACACAACTAAGATTTGATTCAGGTACTTATGCCACAGATCTTAGATTGATAAGAACTGAACTTAAATATCTGGTTCCACTGCAGAGGTAATTCTACATCACTTTAAAACATGGTTCTCAAATAGCAGTTCATCCTCTTTTTTGACTCTTTCCTCTTGAAAATTGTACTGGTAAGAAGTGAATTCCAGTGCTGGGGAGACTTAAACTACATGTAGTTAAACTACATTTTGCTGTTACTTGCTGGTAGTTCCAACTACATTCATATTTTGTGCTGCGTCAAATAGTTTAAGTACTTTTTGGGTAACTTTTTGTAGTTTAGCTACTCAGTTTACGAACTACAATTTTGGGCAGCAACATAAAATTAAGGTTTTTTTTTTTTTTTTGGGGGGGGGGTGTTATATAAATTGTATTTCACCATTGAACGCAAGACCCTTTTTCTTTCATCCTGAATTGCTTTGAAGACACGATCATATCATGACATGACAGCCAACACTGCCTCTGACTGGCTTGCCCTGGCAGCACTCAAATGCTTTGCAGATGTGCAATCATTACTAACATCGTGTGGTGGTCACCACCATGGACAACCCTCCCACCAGTCCCACCCCCGATGGCGACGTGCCGCCCAAACATGGCCATATTTAAACAAATACATGACTTTGGATGTCGATGCTTCTTCAGACTCGACCGATGTTTTCACTTGTGAGCTGTGTAAGAAAAAAAAAAAAGATAGTTGCTAAAACTACTTTTTCTAGCCCTAGTTTTACAAACTACATTCTCCAGGCTGAACTACTTGTAGTTTTACAAGATATGCTTGCAAAATAGCTTCCCCAAGACTGGTTTATTCCATGCTACACTTCTGTCACATTGGACAACAGTGTGCCAAAAAGGTACCAGAGTTTCACTTCTTTGCTCCTGTGACATTGACATTTAAATCATCATTTATGTTTAAAATTGTACATGGTCCCTAAAAAATAAAGTAAATAATAATAAATGTGAATAGTCATTTTAAAACCAGTATTCACAAACACCTCCTATGAAAATAGATTAATATCTCTGGAATGTTCTTTTGGCAGCAGGGAAAAAAGCAATAACAAAAAAATTGGACGGTACAAAATGAGCCAACTGTTCAGCAATGGGTTCAAATAACCAAGGACATTAGCAAAATGGAAAAAAAAAAAATCACCTTCACTGTTAATCTAGGATTAGAAATATTTGTTAAACATTGGGAAAACTATGTGAAACAATACATGTCAAATGTTACCTTGGTGACATAAAAGGAGACTATTTGATATATGTCCTTTTCTACTTTTTTTTTAAATTCTGTATTATTATTGCTTATAATCTTTCTTTTGTATTGAATGTCTTACAAAGTTAGATATGTCCATGCTGTTCTCTCTCTGGATGTTTGAAAGTAAAAAAAAAAACAAAAACGTGTTAAATTCACTCTACCTTGGCGGATGGAGAATGTGTTTTGTTTTGTATTTTTAAATATGTACACTGTGAGTAATATGTAACAGATGAATGTGACTGGAAGATGTTGTGTTTCTTATGCTTCAATAAAAACAAACAGTATTTGTTACTTTACCAGAACTGCCAACATGCAAAACCCATCTAAACCTATTTTTCAATTGTACATTATTATGTTTCAGTTAAAACACTGAACTTCCCTAGTTTTTTACTTTTCCTAATGATTGAGTTTACAAGACAAATCCAGGTTGAAAATATGAGCATTTATAAGAATAACCTCCACCTGGTAAAATTTACCCCAATATAGATGTGTTGACTTTTGATCACATATGTTTAAACTTCCTTAGTTTTAGGAAATATTTGTTACTGTGTAATCTAAAAACCATATTAAGTAATTTACAATTATCAGTGCGACACAGACTTATGGCCCATGTATATGCACTTTTTTTCTAATACCCATTTTCACAGTCATGTTACACTTATTTATACTGATAACTGATTAATTAATAACTAGACAAAACACAGGATTAAACAAACTCATTTTATGATTTGAAATTTTCCTTCATGAAGATAATTACTTAATGCAAAGACAGAGGACATTATTGTGGAATAGAAGTGGTTCCTACCCGGAACCTTGATAGAAGCACTTTTATACACATTTATACTTCAGTGAAATTAAACATGAAACTTAATCAAATGCACATTGAAGGGCCTTAAATACTGTATAGTGTGACTGTAACATGTGTTGAGATGCAACACGAATTTCAGACCTGATCTGACAATAAGATACGATGTTCAAATATTTCATTACACTGAATTGCAGTTTGACCCACATGTATGTTTTTTATTCTGTTGCAGTTCCCCACCATCCAGGAACAGGTCTTTGTGGCCAACCAAAGCTGAGCTTTTTCATGTCAGTCTGGTTATAACAAATCAATGTGTTGCAACTCTGAACCGGTTTGTCAAGTTGCCGGTGCTGCTGAGTGGATTACATTTCACTTGGAACATGTTAGTTAACGGACGTTTCGTCTTGTCAAGTTTATCGATGGAGCTAAATGTGACTTGGTCCCTTGTCATTCTTAATATTTTCTTCCTGGGTTTTTTTTTTTTTTTCCCTCAAATATTAGTTATTGTTTAGGAGCTGCAGTGCAACAGCAAGGCCATACATTGAACAGTTAAATTCTGCCTCTTCTTTGGGTTTTGATTAAAAAATCATGGCAATGTAAACTAAATCTGACCCTTAGCTGCACAGTGGGAACTCTGCATTTGAAAGCAATTCAGAAAGTCCTCAAGTATAGGTTCTTCTTTCTTTTCTCTTTCTCTCTTTTTTTTTTTTGGATGGGTGGAGAGGAGGGGATGTTCATTGAAGGCCAGTGTGGTGGATGCTCCTCCACACAGACTGAGCAGTGGTATCCTTGCAAGAAGAGATAATTACACAGCAGTCTGGAATAAAGTGTGTACAGAAGCAGAAGGCACAGCACAGCTCCTCGGATACATATTCAGCCATGCGGCCAGGCAAGCACAGCGCCCAGGCACACAAAAAACAATGGCAGCCTGTTATCCTGCATGGCAGCTGCTTAAAATCATGATAACCTCTAGTCCAGGGGTGTCAAACATGCAGCCCACTGGCCAAAACCAGCCCTGCAAAGGGTCCAATCTGGCTCACAGGATGAATTTGCAAAATTGCAAAAATTACACTGAAGATATTAACAGTCAAGGGTGTTGAACTCATTTTAGTTCAGGTTCCACATACAGACCAATATGATCTCAAGTAAAATATATTACATTATGCTTATAAATAATAACAGGTCCAAATTTTTCCTCTTTGGTTTAGTGCAAAAAACTTCATTAAATTATGAAAATAAGTACATTAACAAACTATCCTTTAACAATAAAACTTGAACAACCTGAACAAAAATATGAAAATCAAGTGGAGTTTTAACAATATTCTGCCTGTTATTAAATGTTTTGTGCCTTTGTTGATCTGGTCTGTAATGTACATGTATAAATGATAAGTTGAGGCATAATGTTATTAAAAATTGCACTTATTTTTCTCAAAAAATTTCAAGAAGTTTTTTCAGGTTATCACATCTTTTTTGTTTGGATAGTTTGCAAATGTAAATATTTTCATTATTTAATGTTATTTTTTGCACTAAAACTGTCAAAAATTTGGGGTTGTCATTATTTATTGGCTATTACGCTATTATTTTACTGGTTCGGCGGCCCACTGCAGATAAAATTGAGCTGAATGTGGCCCCTGAACTAAAATGAGTTTGACAGCCCTGCTCTAGTCTTCTTCTAGACAAGTGTATGAAGAGTATCTCAACAGCACACATTCAGATGAAATTAATCTGCAGAGTTGTTTTATATGTGATTAGCCTAATTCTAAATCTTTGAGAGTAGGACTGGGTGATATGACCAAAAATAAATGTCAAATCATCTTTTTTTACTTCTTTTTTTGTGTGTTGTTTAAAGGATGATTTGTGAACTTTGAAACCAGATGTTATTAGTGGGTTTTAAACGGTAGTATAAGATGCAATAATTGTACAATGAGATGTAACAAGAAGAAAATAACATAAAAGGTGCACCAAGATGTGACAAAATGAAAATGACATAAAAGACACAATCAAATGAAAATGACACAACAAGATGAAAAAGTCAAAGATGCAACAAGAGACAAATGATATAATGAAAGGAAAATTATGTAAAAGGTGTAATATGATGTAACAGGATCATAACAGTTGTAAGCTCTGATTAGAAAATTTACTCATAGACTAGGTCTGGACAATTTGGGATCATATGACAATCCTTTGAAGTAAAAAAAAAAAATCATGATCTGTGATATGAATCACAGTTTTCCTCACCTCTTATAAAATTCAGGCAAATTACAACCAGGGTAAGGAAGCTTAGACTGTATGTGAGGACTTTTTGCTGCTGTTATCTAACTACAAAGCCTGTATTTAAGCATCATTTTGAGCTGAAGTTAGTACTGTACAAACATCCACATTTTTGTGCATATACAGTGGTAGTGTCTCCATTATTACCTAGATTACGTGGGCCTATTTTGTTTGTTGGAGTTTTGTTCTGAATCAATAAGATTTATACTCTAGCACAAGTCTTAAGCATCTGTGTAAATCTAACTTGCTGCATGTTAGACTGACATAAACTCACCAGCCTATGTTGTTAATGCATCTGATGCATTAGTTACTGCAATGCTTTCTGTATAACTACCACAATTACACCAATAAATAGGCCACTGAAAATTAACATAAGTTATGAAAGCACTGGTATTTATATCTTGAATGCCACAATCTGTACAATCTCTCTGAAAAGTAGAGTATATGACACATTAAAATTAGTAATATTCTAAAGTGAGATTGCCCAGACCCATCATACAGTGTATATATTTTGGACAGATGGAACCATGACGTCACCTATTGGTTTCAGAACTACCATTATGAAGACAGTAGTTTGTCATTCGAGTATTTGGGAGCCAAATATGAACATACCTGGACAAAAGGGGTGGAGCCATGGGACTGAGCTAAAGCTAAATGCTAGTTGACTCTATAAAACGGTAAAGTACATAAAGTCCTTTTACAGTCATGTTAGTGGTACCTATTAAAAAAAAAAAAAAAAAACTTTTATAATATGGACAGAAATTCAGAAACTCTGACTCAGCAGGCAGGTCAGCTGTCATACAGACCTGTCGATCAAAGCCCAACACGCAGACATCCAAGCTTCTTTTTGACCTGAGATTTGATTAATAGAGGAAAAAATTAAAGATGGAACAGATCACTCACTATAGGTTCCAAATAAAGCAGTCTGACTGCAATAAGTTCTGAAAAACAGAAGTGGCTTAGTAATGTAGGGGAGAAGTCTAATGTATGTCTGTGGGAACCAGAGCTTTTCAGAGCATCTAGTAGTTATCAGTGGAAAAAAAATTAAGATAATTCCACAGGTTTTCTTGTCAGCTGCTACTAATACTGATACTACTACTACTACTAAACTGAGAGCCCGTTTTTCAACTGAAATGTGTGTTAACAGTGTAAGTTGGTGCTGCATTACAATATGAGAATACAGCCCTACTATTTCTTCCTCATTAAAGGGTACCTGTTGTGAATTTTCATTGGTATCGTTTGATCACATTCTGTCAGGTAACTTACATTATAGCCCGCTGTCAAGTACACGTTGTCGAGTACTAAGTCACTGCTCCATCAGTCAGACATGGTCAGAGACATGTTTCCTCCTTCATGGGCTGTTCTAGCACTGGTACTGACCCAGACTAGCTGTACTATCCAATTAGCTGGGCTGAGATGGACTGCTCGCTGACCCTGTGCAGCAGACACTAGTCTAAGATGACATATTATCAGCCAGTTCTGGGTTTAATCTCTAAGCCAATGGCAGAGTACAAAGCTTATGGCTGCACAAACAACAAGCAGCTAACATGTACTTTAATTCAATCTGTTTCCCTGATCGCTGCTTGTTTACTTGCACTGATCATCTGGAAAAACAAAAAGGTCCAGTGGGGTGCATTTATGATGATTTTTTTTTTTTTTTTACTGAATTTGAGTCTCTCTTACTTATAGGTAAAACACAAAGCACCGTTTATATCATAAACATGACCAGTACAGGCACACTTTAATTAGGTATTCTGTTGCAAAACCTGAGTAAAAAGATCCAGTCAAAGACACTGAAATTCTTCACATGGTGAAAATACAGAAGTCAAACAAAGGTTCAGGTATGTTAAGGTGACCAATAAAGTTACCTGATGAAAAAAAAATCTGAATTTATGAATCAATTCTACTGCACTGAGATCTTCTCTTGTGTTAGGATTTGCATCTTTTTACTCTTTTATATATGTAATTTGCATCCTTTGGATTTTTGTAACAGCACACAGAATACATCCACCTTATATTTTTAAAAAGTATTTTTCACCCTATTGTTACATAGATATGTATAGTTAAGGCCAATGAGAAAAAAGCAAAAACAGAACAAATACATTTACTTCACATACAGAGGGGAAAAAACACAACACTGCATACTGTCTTAGAAACACAGCCCTTTGTTTACCATGGAAAAAAGCAGTTTATGTTCATATGGTTTTGGTTATACTTTGTATCAGGAAAACCTAGATTATTTTCAGCATGTTCAGCAGTGACTCAGTAAAGTTCCTGGACTTTGTGACCAACTGCATAAAGACAGATAAACTACTTTCACATAAACTACTTTCACTTTCCTTTTGTGGGAGACAGTTTATAGATTATCACCTGTGGGAAAAACACAATTATGATCATATCTTAATTTTTTTTTTCTTCTTATGAGTCATAATCAGATTTTAGATTTACGGAAACCAAGAGGATTTAGTTATTAAGATTTACCTCAATAATCTCAGCACATTTTTAATCACCATTTACGAGTTTAAAAACTATTCAATAATATCAAGGGCCACTTTGCTGACATAGTTTTACTTCCTTCCACATCTCTCATTGTTTGCAAGGTTTATATACAGGACTGTGCAAAACTCTTAGGTACCTTTAGCTTTGTTGTTTTTGCAGGGTTGAAAAGATCAAACATATATTTTTTTTCTCAGTCTCTTCTCTGCAGATCCAACAGGAAAATACAGGAAATATGTGCACAGCCTTAAAAGACACAAAAAACTAAACTACATGGGTTGTAAAGGTTGAAATCACTATTAGATACACACATGGACAAAATTGTTGGTACCCCTCTGTTAATGAAAGAAAAATCCACAATGGTCACAGAAATAACTTGAATCAGACAAAAATAATAATAAATATAAATTCCATGAAAATTAATCAATGAAAATCCGACGTTGCTTTCGAATTGTGGTTCAACAGAATTATTTTAAAAAACAAACTCATGAAACAGGCCTGGACAAAAACGATGGTACCCCTAGAAAAGATTGAAAATAATTTCACCATGGGGACATGTTCATCCAAGGTGTGTCCTCTAATTAGCA
>JAPQRP010000020.1:35767207-35786454 GCA_037367295.1 Apogon hyalosoma
AGAGAGAGAGAGAGAGAGAGAGAGAGAGAGAGAGAGAGAGAGAGTCAAATGACTTCTACTAACAATATGTGCACTGCAGTCTTCAACACATTTGGATCCAACTTAGTAACCACTGAACATGGTCCTAACATACAACTGTGTGTTGATCCTGGCGTTGTGTCAGTCAGATCTACCTCGTTCGACTTGTCATTTTGTTCGGTTGCTCAAAATTGAAACAATACAGTTTGGTAAGAATCAAGATTTTGTGATTTATACCAAATGAAGTGTCTGCAATAAAGCAACAAAATGAACAAAATAATCAACAAATCTAGAACTTTTCAGCTGTTTTATCCATTATATCTACCTAAGATTTCAAAATAAACCATCACTGATGCAAATATTCACACAACAGTAGTGGATTGAAACACATGGAAATATACAATTTCTTGTGTTCACTACCAGTTAAAATCTGGCACATTTGCAATTAAATTAGACTTTAATCTGCTCTAACTCACTGAACTGAACTAAAAAAAAAAAAAGGGGGATATTGTATATGGGATAAAATAGGACAAAGGATCAAAATGTTGTGGGAAAAATTAAGGCTACACCATCTTTTGACTGACAGCTTTTCTTGTAGCAGCTATAGAGAAGTCCAGTTAAATCACAGAACCTAGTAGATGCACTTTCCACTCTGATCAACATTAGACTTTTTCAAGACTTACAAAATTCACATTGTAGATTGGCATTTTGCACACAAAACATGTGAGTGGGCAGGGTTAGGCTGAGGAGTGAGCTGTTAAAATGTAAATCCTGTTGACATTAATGACAGTCGTATGTCTATAGTGACATTTAAACATCTTCTCCAAACTTAGACTAAATAGCAACACCAGCAAAAGAGCAGCACTTTTATTGCATTTTGCTAAGTTTAGTAAAATTTTCACAGAATAGCTTAAGTCTAATGTTTTACACTCTGATACTTATTTTGCAACTTATTTTCAGTAAGTCTGTCTAGTTTGAGAGTTGTGCCGCACTAATTACAGTGTACTAACATGTTAATAAGTCAAACACATGCACTAAATGTGTTAAAGAGAAATCCAAACAATATAGTCTGTCTTCTGTTTTAAATATTTGATTTGCTTTGATTTTCATTTGAACTGAAGTCTGTATTGGCGTTACCACATAAGAGAATCTAGTCATGAACTTAACAGATTAATAATAAGTGCAGTGAAACCACCTCCACCTCAGGCACTAACATTGTCTGGCTGCAACTAGATGAAAGCTTCAGGCTGAAATTCAAATGAGGGGGCCTGGTCATGATAAACTTGGAGTAATCAGTTAACCCTTTTAATTCAATGTTGTTTGGGAAAAGAAGACATGTTCTTTTAAATATTTATCTGAACTTAAATAACATGTAATCACACTATGCAGTGTCATGCTCCAGCTTGTCACAATACCTGAACCTACTGGTTTTTTATGATAAAACTGAGTCATAGAGTTGTTCTCGGGTTACAAATCCCCGTCTTACTCAGTCTCAACACGTGTGAATGTATTGTGCAATTTTAAAACAACATGAGTGGTATATCATGCACATATATCATACTGTTCATCTCTGAACGTTTTGCACATTTAACATATTATGTACCTCTGGCAGTTAAGCACAATTACTCATACATTGCATATTTATGTAAACATATATTTATTTAGTAATTGCAGTTCATATTTTATGCTCATTCTCTTTTGCATGCCATTCTTAAATGCCACTTTATTTTGTTTGTTTTTAATTTCCTAGTTCAAATTATTTTTATACATTTTAAATTCCCTTAGCATTCAGTGTGGACGGCAAAGTAAGATTTTCATTGTATTGGGAAACCTGTTTCTTTGCTGTACACATGACAATAAAAATGCTTTGAATCTTGAATCTTTGAATATCTGTAAAACACATAGTCCCATCATTCCATTATCCCACAGCTTTGACAGCTTCTGTGCCTCATACTTAAAGTTTTTTTGACAACACAGTGACTAAAAACATGACAATGGTAACTGAATAGTGTTTACTGTATAAACATATCATCAAACATACTCACAAAACTTGAGAATAAATTTCATATTGCACTGCATGACATTGCATATCACTGGTCAAATGCAGAGACAGTCAAACTTGTTCAAAAGACAAGTGCCGTAGTACCTAAACATCAGACTCATGTTCAAGTTTCATGAACATAAGTAGAGGGAAGAGGAAACTTGGTTTGAAGCTCTGTTCCCAGAATCCTCTTCCTCGTTCTCCTCTTCCTCCTCCTCTTTTCTGAATCATCTGAACTGCTGTCAGCTGATGAGAACAACATTGTCACTTTCTGGAATTCTGCAAAATAACCATCCAAAAGTAGCATTAATAATGTCTTATCAGAATATGCAGATGACCTCATAAATGATTTGTACTGTGGTGATTGCTAAGGCTGATTTCCTGGTATGTATAGTATTCAGTGTGGGATATGTAGTGAAATGTGGTGGTGAAGGTGCAGACTGTACCCAACTGAATACCTCCCTGATCTTCACAAACAGGCAGTTCTTTAATAAGAAAAGTCAGGCTATAGTTAAGCTCAGTTTGGTAAAATCTTTCCTATACCAACAAAGAAACTGATTTATTAAAAAAAAAAAAAAAAAAAAAGATGGCACCATCATGTCAGTGTAATGCTGCATCTGTGGTTACAAATGAAAAGGGATGAAGTATCCCATTTGGCCCTGGTTTGATGGAGGTGGCCACCTCATAATTCCATCTGAAGGAAAAACCCAACATAAGCACCACAGTTTCAATTCATAATTCTTCTCTGTTCCACAAACTGCTAAAGTGTTTTGAGGATGTGAATGTAATATGGTCATATTTTTGTGTTCATTGTCTTGGAAAGCAAAAGTGCTCCAGCCTTAACCTTTTAACAGATAATATGCAGCTACTAAGCAGATCTCAGAGCTCCCTTTGTCAAAGTTATTTTCCAAAGACCAATTATTCACTGAATCAACTTTAGGTTTATAGATATTTATCCAGTCAAATCTGTGTAATTGTGAAATTTCAAGAGTTTTTCATTTCATGCATGAAGGGGATGAGTGAACTTGATATGTTTGCTTTACAGTAGAAGATAAGAGTAGAAAGTGGATAAATGAATGGAGATGAAATTTCCTCTAGTAAGTCATAAAGATGTTTGCCTAATATCTAGATTTATGTTTTGAGAGCACAGGGAAAAAAAGATGCACACAAAATCAAATTAATCAGGCCAGAGGCTGTAAATGACTGCAGCTACTGAGTCTGTGTAACCTGATGAGGGGAATGCTAATCACCAAAAGTCAGCTCATTTCAGCAGGTCACTGGCACTTTCTGTTCATCAGGATGAATTTAGTTGCCTCTCTCACACTGTGTTATCTATTAAACATCATTATTACATAATGGCTATGTAACTGAGACTGTACTTCCTTAAACACTTAGACATCTAAAGCAGGAAAACTAGATGGCTTTGACAGAAAATGGCTGTAAAAAAGGCTGGAACAAAATTAAAACAATGAAAGAGGTTGGAAACTAAGGAATCATCAGTGGAGCACGTTTTTGTTCATCATTCGCAGCAAAAAAAAATCTTGTTCACGATTAATGAATTGACTTCTACCCACTTATTGCATTGATTGATTCTAAGTTACTTTTATAGCATGCACAAATATTTGAGAAAGCAGAAAATATTTTGAAAAACACTGCACATGTGACACTATAAGGTTGGATATGCATCTCCATATACATCTCTACATCATCTGTGTGAATGTGAGGGTGAAATAGTTGATCAGTTGAGGAAGCCAAATCTGACCTAAAAGAGCATGAGGACCAAGAGAAAGTGAACATGTGCTAATGCTAATGGTTGTAAGCCTGGCCAGACACTGAACCAGTAAACATTCAGTATGTGTTCACTGAAGTTGAGACACCAGCACCATCCTCCTCAACCAGCAGCAGTCTACTGAAGTTAACAAGGGCTGATTTCAAGAATCTGCTGCAGAAAAAAACAGGAGAAAAAAAAGGCAGGAGAAGGGGTAAGGAGCAATACCCCTTGGCTGGTCCTGGCTGGCCTGGTCTCCGGGCTGTGGCTGTGTTGCTGGGGAGGCTGGAGGTCATGTGAGAGGCACACAGAGCCTCCTCAAGCTCTGTGTGCTTGGTTCCAACCCCCATAGCCATATTAGTTTAAATTAATATAAACTCTGATTGATATGAATTGATATAAATTATTATAAATATTGAATTATTTTACCTATTTATATTGTTATTGTGGCTACCTCCGCTGCTGCCACCACCACTGCCGCCACCACCACCACCACAATAACAACTAAGACTATTAGTATTATTACTATATATTGTTGTGTTGTTGTAAGTATCATTATTATAATAATCATTTACACTCTCACCCCCGTTTCTCACTTTCATTCACTCTCCCCCCCTTCCCTTTTCCCTACCGCCCCTAATCAATCCATATTGCTTAGTTGCTCTTTTACATTTATTATCCTTTTCATTGTAATATGAGGTTGTCATTGTTGTTTGTCATTGTTTTTTTTGTTGTTTGTTTACTTGCTTAATTTGTCTTTTGTTTATTTATTGTTTTTTTCTTTCCACTATATCTCATTAACTGTATCACTAATATAAATAAATAAATAAAAAGAATGTGCAGCAGAAATTAAGATGTTTATAAGGTTAAAATCATGAGATTGAATATGAACAATTCAAAAACTGTGAGCCAATCACATGCTGTATGATAAACATTTGAAATGATCAGTAATGCTGTAAGACAGGGGTCTCAAACATACAGCCTGGGGGCCGAAATTGAATGAGAAATTGTCCTTATTTTAATTCCAAACTCCAATTTTTTTTTTTTTTTTTTTAAATATTATGCTTGTTATCAAATGTTTGTGTAACATTGTGTGTAATGCACATGTATAAATGATAAGTTGAGGCATAATATTGTTAAAACTGCACTTATTTTTCTTACAAATGTCAAGTTTTTCAGGTTATTCAAATTTTTTTGTTAAAGCATAGTTTGTAAATGTAAATATTTTCATAACTGAATGTTATTTATTGCAACTTTTTCTCTTTGTTAAAACAAAGAGAAAAAGTTGTCATTATTTATAGTTTATGATGCTATTACTTTACTGATCCAGCCCACTTGAGATCAAATTGGACTGAATGGAATGGAGTTTGACCCCCCCATGTTGTAAGATAAACGTTTGAAACAAGAAGCATAGTTGGAAGCTTGATGCTTTGTTACTGTATATTGTTCATTATTTTATCAAAATTATGACCAAAGTATATTTGTTATTATTAGATTTACTTTTTAGATATAATATATAAAAGTGATCAAGGATTTATAAATTCATATTCAGTATTTAAGTCCTCCATTAAATGTCGGCTATTAGGCCTGTGGCTACATGACCAAGGAGCCTTTTGACTACGTAACTGAGTGTTTTTGCTGTAATTCATAAGGCACTCAATATTTGCTACAGAAACTGGCAGTGTTTTGGCAGTAGGAAAGTCACTCCTATTTGTGTGTATTAGCATTTGTATTGTTTATTCATTTAGTGATGAGTGTTAGTTGGTTTTATTGCATAGTTAACATTACTTGTCTGCAGTAGAAGCAATTGCTGCCATCATGTTGCTCTGTTTCTAATTTAGAAAGCACATTTAATTCAAGATGTTGCAAATTGTGCAATGTTTGATTGATGCTGCAAAAGGACAAAATGCTAAATGTGGACATTATGCCAATTCATAACATACAGTCAGGTCTCATTTGGACAGTGTTATAAATTTTGTAATTTTGCTTCTGCACATCTGAGGGAATTTGAAATGAAACACTCAAGGTGTGACTGAAGTGTGGAATTTGTACTTTAATCCAAGAAGTTTGACAAAAATACTGCTATAACCATTTAGGAATGTAAATATAGAATGTAGTCTTTTTGATTCGATATATTGCAGGGCCCATTTTGGCTGCAACAGTTGGTTTCTAGAACAAAGGACAACTTTTTGGACTCATTTAGAAAATGTCCTATAAGTTGGCAAGAGAACCAAGTTATTCTCCAACATAAATGAGCCAAATCAAACAATAGTACTTGTACCTCATGTGAGTTTGGCTTAACTGCTGTAGTCCGTTGACAGCAGAGGAGTAAAGCAGTTGATTCATCATATTTTTTCTCTTAGTGAAAAAAATAAGAGAAAATCTCAGAGAAATGTAAGAGAATGGTGCTGCATGAGGCCCAATGTTTGATTGCAATTATGACAGTGTTTCTTGTTAAATACTCCTCATTATTGCTACCTGTGTCAAAGTTATCTCTGATTTCTGTCACTCGTTGACTGTCAATAAAAAAAAATATGAAAAGGCAGAAATAAAAGGAAAATGAGCAAAAGGGAAAAAAAAAATATGAGAGTTGTAACTAAATGACACTTCAACAAACAATGGTTATACTGTAGCAGGTTTAGTGGAAAAATTGTTGAATGATTTTCTAGTTCTGCACTGAAAAGGAAATGATACTGCAATTTTGGCTTTTGCTATATCTCTTTGCATTATATGCCTCTTTAGTCAGAAAACAGAAGTGAAGCTCAGGTTAGAAACTACAGCTGTTTTTGGTTGAACGTGTCAATGTTAGGAAGGGAAGTAGTACTCCTCAACAACAGGTGGTCCTAAACTGTGGCCTACGGGTTACATTGTAAAATACAGCATAAGCAGAGTTCATTACAATGCAAAATCAGAATGTTAACAAAGAAAGGATAACAATGTGGTAAAAGCTGCTGAAAAACACTGCATGTTATATTCACCCCTAGATTGAATAACTCTTCCAAACTAACCAGCATACTCTGGTTTAATAAAACAAAATAAAATAAAAAGTCAGCCTGAGTCCAAATGCTGGTGGTGCTGCCATCGCCTATTTCTATGGGAGGCCAAACAAGAGACGGTGACGGCTAAGAGAGGATGGTGGTGCGAAGGGGGCTTTTCCCAGCCTACAGCTTCAGTTTCTCTGTAATCAGCCCATCACTGGGTGTGTCTGCATAACTCCCACCACTAATTTCATTGCTCTCAGACCACATAAAGACCAAGCCAAACCACAGCATGGAGGAAACTCCGCTCCAGTCCACTGCCCACTGATGATAGAGATTGGCTCATAGAGAAGGAATGAACATGTATAGAGGAAGACAATATAGCACTGTAACAACTACATGGATGCAGTGCAAACTCTACATCTTGGTAAATTCTAACATTCAAACCTTTCATGGTGGTGTGTCGCATGTGACTGTAGTTCTAAGCACTAACACAACAGGGTGTCAAACTGCTGTAAATCAACACTAAAATGTAATTATGAACAGCATGCATTTCATACCAACTGTAAAAAGAAAAAAACACTTATCAGCAGAGACACAAGACAGACACAAGAGTCCACACTGAGCAAACAAACTGTGCATCCCTACCATGCCATGCCTCCTTTGTTTAAACAATGAAAAAATGAAACGAGAAAGTAATAAGAAAGAAGTAAGAACAGGGGTAAAACCTAACACTAACAAAACCTTTGCATGTAATCTGAGGAATGTCTATTTAAATCTTTACATTTAGAAGAAAAATAAATGTGTTACTACCCAACATGGCCTTTGAGCTGGGCATTAAAACTAGAATATTTAATATGTCATTTGTTTGTATAGTGCATGTTGAGCATGATGCAGTGGAGTGTGAGGATAGTAAATATTATTATTATTATCATTATTATGAAACTAAGGTACTGTAACATGAACATAAATATTGCCATACCGTTGGCAGCAGCAGAGAACAGAATATCTGACTTGAGCATCTACATGACTGCTCTCCTCTACCACCGGAAAGTCCTTCTGATCTCTGAGAAACTTCTGCAGGTCTGTCAATGGGAATCCATGCTTTTGATATTTCTGTCAAATAAAGTAACATGTTCAGCAGAGAATTCTCATTTTCTGAAAGGATTTTAGTACTCCCTAATGACACCAACGCATTCTGCGTCTAGAGATTCTGCTCATGACCTTCCTTTATGACAGTGAATTCAAAGGTACCTTGATGGTCTCATAGGCATCGGTGATCAGGGCGATGAAGAGCGACAACACCATGTAGATGAACAGGGAGATGAAAGAGTAGAGGTAGACTCTGCTGAAGATCCACACCAAGGTGTTTTTGTCCTTGAGCTGGGCGAAAGTGGTGAACATGTCGTCACCATTTACCAGGGAGAACAAGCACTCAGCCACACGACTCAGACCTTCAAACTAAGAGAGATGGAAGAGAACACAAGAGATGGAGCTTAAACACAATCATTCTGATCTCTGAGATACTTCAAGCCATACTTTTGATATTTCTGTCAAATATCTATCAAACTCTGGTGACATAATCAGTGGATATATTAAGGTTAACATTATATTAACATTAAAGCTCAACAAGGTCCAGATTCACTAGTTATCTGTAAAGGTGCCAAAGAACTGTTATTCGTTGCTATTAAATTTGTTTTGTTTCATTTGACTCATTAACATCAATTAAACTTTCTTTAATAATCACATTGATAATATATTGTCTATTGTACAAATTGCTGATCTAATTTTGTATCTTACTAGACTGTTTTAATATGTACATTTGGTGTGTATGTATGTATGTATGTATGTATGTATGTATGTATGTATGGATGGATGGATGGATGGATGGATGGATGGATGGATGGATGGATGGATGGATGGATGGATGGATGGATGGATAGATGGATAGATAGACAGACAGATAGACAGACAGATTCAGAGTTATATATGTTTGTATATTTTGAGCTTTAATTATATATTTTTTTTCTTTTCCTGTTGTATTGATAAATTATTTCCTGCTACGTTTTATTATACTTGAATGGAGCGACTGTAACATGCAATAATTTCAATATTGTGTATTCAATGTTGTGAATATTATATCCCATTTCTGCAGTTAGGTCTGCTTAAATCTTACACATTGGACCTTTGACTTCTTTTGGTATCTTTAATAATCAGTATCTAATATCTAATATAATTGCGTAAGTCATATATTTTTGCCCAAATTGTGATAACTGTGTAACTGTATTCTCCTAATGCTGCTGCTTCATTTTTCGTCATTGGCTATGACTGTGCTACAAGGCTAATTCAATTCAATTCAGCTTTATTTATAAAGTGCATTTCATGCACAAGGTAGACTCAATGTGCTTCACAACAGGTATATAACATGGCTACAGTAAAAAAACAGTCAGAAAAAAGAGAGTGCAAGTACAAGTAAACAATCATATGTATACACACGTAAACTCACAAATACCAACACGACCACACATGCACACACACACCTCAACAGAACGCTGTCAAAAAAAATGTTTTTAAACTGTTTTTAAAAATGTCTACTTATGTGGCATGTCTAACTTCATCAGGCATGGCATTCGATTTTTGTGGGGCATATACACTAAAAGCTGCCTCCCCTTTCTTGGGGAGTGTGTAGTGTGTGCCTGTTGACCAAAGTGTTCTTGCTGGGGTGTAAATGATGAGCATATTTGTGATGTAACGTACTAATGTTAAGGCTAATGTTATGTCATCCCTGTCCTGTGTAAATTTTCAATTTTAATTCATATGTTCCCAGTGCAGCATTTAAAGGCTCTTTATCTTCATTAGATGTTCTGCATGTGTATAATTTAACTACTGTTAACCTTATACTATAGTTATACCATAACAAAACAAATCATTCATTGCAATTATATGACAAAACAAGCCTTTAAACAGCCTCTAGGCAACACCCAATGGGATAATGTAACCTTTAGGCAGATTTTAAAAGAAATAAAACAAGACAATATGCTTGGGAAACACTACAACTTGGTTTCTAGAGATGGGGATGCAAGAAGAAGGAAAAACAGAAGCCTGAAAGAAGTACAACAGCTAATGGAGGAGGATTGATAAAGACCGAAAGACAGAGACAGATGGCTTGGAGGGAGAGCCTGAAAGCCTAACACAAACATTATGAAAGAGCTGAGTTCCCCCGGAACATGATAGCATCTAAAAACAACATCCCTCTCAAGTCGTATGGATCCAGGACACAGCATTTGAAGATGTGTGGGATGGCAAGTCCTAGAACATCCTTTGTTTATTCCTTCAGTAAATACACTGAAGATCCTGGAATGGCTCACAGCACACTACATGGGACTCCCCCAAGCCACTGCAATGCAAATATCATGACTGAGTGTAAAGTTGACAGCAGCACTGGAAACATAAGGAAATGAAACCTGTGACTCTGAATACAAACAAAGAAGAGGATATGAGGGCTTCAATTTTACACTCAAGAGTCACTTCAACTATAACCCACCAGTCATTATCTTGCTTTTAAGTAAACAGCTATGACAAAGGCACTTAGAAAGAATCAAAAACTTATTTACAAGAGTGACTCCTTAAGATGAACAAACTCCATTTGATCAGAGACATGCATTCATGCAGCTGATTTGAGTCCATCTTGAGTCAGTCTCCGATGGCCATAACCTTATTTAGACGCCTACTGCTGCATGAACTTCCGTAAATAATTTACCTTCATGGACGAGGACAGTTAAACACTCCACATTTCACTAATGGCACTTGATCTTAGAGTCACTCTGTAAGTCTGACTAACCAGTGAGTTGAAGTAGTGGTCTGTTCTGTCTAAAGAACCATGACTGCAAATTAAATATCTACGGGTTATACAAAAGCATTTACTGTCTTTGTTTCTCATCCAAGCTGTGTGCTGTATTATGTTGTGCAGTATATTTCCATTGAAAAGTCTGATTTGAAGCAAAAATTGTCATCAGAAAGTTCCAAATCTGGTCTTCTTGCTTTTAAGTTAACCATACAAGGCTAATTGTCCTTACAATGTGTCTGCAGTCTAAGGTTGGATTCATAGATTGAACTCATGCTGACACCTAGTGGCTGTTAACATACATTAAAAGACAATGTTAAAGAACCTGAACCTGCCCCAGTCAAACAAACACAGACCATTGATTTTCAGGGCCTATTGCTCAAATAGCAGCTCAAACACTAAATAGTTGCAGTTTTCAAACAAGTGTCAAGAAAGTCAGACAACTTACCAACCCATAATTCCGTAAACCTGAAGAAATCAAGGACTTTCCTATTGTGCAAATAAGCTGAGTAATTCAATCTCAGAATGCTCTTTCAGCTACTTGTAGTTCCCTAATGTTCTTGTGGCCTCAGCAGTTTTGCTGTTGAAAAAAATCAATGAAAAACAAAGATGTAAGATGTAAGGGAATGATTATGGTGGGTAGGCAATCCTGAACAGGTGACTCTTGAGTCTGGACTTGAAGATAGAGAGTCACTACTGTGGATGGATGGTGGCAGAGTTCCACAGCAGGGGAGCTGAGCAACTGTAGATGTTGCAGAGTAGGAAGAGGTAGATGATAAATAGAAGGGCTGAGCCCTGGGGCACACCTGTGGTTCCTGGAGATGGAACTGACCTGAAGGATTTAAGCTGAATGAACTGAGTGCTGTCTGACAGATAAGAATGAAACTAGTTTGGGGGGTGGCAATGGAAGACTCTGCTGAGGAGGATGGGGTGTGAGATGGTGTCGAAGGGAAGGCCACACTCAGGTCAAGGAGGATGAGGATGGAAAGTAACCCAGAGACAGCTGCAAGCAGGACATCGTTAGTGGTTTCATTAGATGTGTATGAAGTTGAGTGATGACTATTTTTTTCAAGAATTTTGGACATAAAAGGTAAATTACAGATGGGGCGGAGGCTATTAAAGTTGTTGCGGTCTAAGGCTTTTTCAGGATAGAGGGGACAGCTGCAGTTTTGAATTGAGGGGGAACAGTTCCAGTGGTTAGGGAAGAGTGAATGATGGCAGATATGAGGGGATGCAGAGAGGAGAGGCAAGATTTGACCAAAGGTGAGGGGAGTGGATCGAGGTGCCAGGTAGAGGGCATGGATTTTTTAATGAGGTTGAGAACTTCTGGAGTATCAGGGAGCTGAAAACTGGAAAATGACTGATGGAGTGTGAGTGGTTCAGGCAGAGAGACAGGTGGTGGGTGAATTTAGACAATAACGTAAAAACTTGTCAACAATGCAATAAGTTATTACATTACTGGCTGGTTATTACATTATTGGACTATCATTAAAAAAAGGTATGAAAATGTAAAAAGTGCAGCTGATACTGTAATAATACATAAGTAGGACTACATTTCTTGGACGTTAAAGACTGAGCAATTTCTACCAAGTACACTTAACACAAATTGATTATATAATATCTCTCCATACATGAACTATGAAATTACATATCTAAGCAAATAAACAATATTATAAATCAAGATTTTGTACAACAATAATTCTCAAATTAGCTCTTACAACCATAATTAAGGAGTGAGATCAACATGGGACGTAACTTTGATGAATGGTGTGTTTGAGTCAATAATGTAATAAATTATTGTCATAACTAATCATATATGCAATAACTTGTATGTAATGTAATAATGTAATAAGATATTATATTACTGGCAAATGTTATTGGCAAAATAATGTTTAATGGAAATATTTTATTACATTATTGCCAAATTATTTCATTATTGGCCATTATTACGAGTTGCTACAGGATTCTTTGTACTGCATGTTTGAAGCACATTCAAAAGATTTCAGTCGGTAGGCTTTACTACAGTTTCCGACAACCAGCTCCTGTTTATCATCAGCTGGATTAGACACAAGGTTTCTAGGGAAAGATGAATGCTCCACAGAAAATTGAATACGGTCCACAAGATTAACACACCATCTATTTAATATTATAGTACAGGACATCAATAGGTTTTTGGAAGTCAAAAAACATCAAAATGTTGAGCTTCTCAAGATGGGGTTTGAAGGAATGAAAGAGGGAGATTGTTTTCACACCATGGTGCATCTGTCACCAGTGACAAAAAACTTGAAAAGTCTTATTTTTAATTCGGTATAAACAGCTGCATGTGAACAAGAATATTAACTGAATATTAATTTTCTTTAGCAATGTAAAATGCACAAAGGTAAAACACTGAATAGCATCTGCCTATATGAAGTCAGTGAGAAGCAGTTCAGGGATTCACACTAGCAACTTCACTGTCATGAGCCATCCTCCACTTATACCAGTTTGAAAGTACCTTTTCATGGTATGGCCCCAGTACAATCCATCCACAGAAGGTGTAACCCAGGTAGATCATACCAGCACAGCAACAGAATCGCAGGACCTTGGGGAAGGCTGCTTTCATGGTTAAAATGAGTACCTAAACACACAGAAAGTACACAAACAGAGTGAATGTGCATCTCTGGTTGACTCACTTAAGTATAAAGTTAGAGAGAATGTGGTCATATAAAATACCGCTTACTGTGCAAATTGCATTGAATGAAGACCACTATTTATTTTGCAAAAACTTCCAACACTAACTTTATAAAATAACAATACACAGGTAGTATAAATCCACCTGTGTAAGGATATTGGCTCAGAAACACCCCACTCACTGCATATCTTACAATTTTGACTATTTTCTGTCAGTACATACTGTTTGTAGAACTTTGCTAATTTAAAATATATTAACAAAGTTTGACACTCTATTGCAGTCTGCACACAAAAATAAAAATTCTGCAGCTGTTTCACGCATACTGATTATACTACCTATATCATCAAGGCCTTCATTATAAGATGTTAAAACTCTTTCATGTTCTACATACCCCTAGCAGTAGAAAGAGCAACAACCATGTAAAGGCCCAGCCATGCAGAAAACAACACAAAACCTATTTAAAGAGGTCCAAACTGCACATATTTCAATCTCTGACTCAAATCAAAAGCTGTTATATCATAAGAGACCCATGGAAAATACATTACGTAGATCAATATTTCCAAAAATGTGTGATTATAATGAAATTCAACACATTTGAATTATTTACCCACCAATTAGGTGTACAGTTAGAACTGACTATGGCCATACTGTGATTATGAAAAAAAAAAATCATTTTTAGAATGATTCAAACAGTGTATATTTTTACACCATTAAACTTAACACAAGAGATATTGTATTAACACATTGTGTGCTATACTTACTTCATTCAACACTGACACAAAATGTATTCATACATTTTCTGCATATTGCCTCTAGGAGAGTGTTGACATTGGAAAATACTCCTTCCCCTTAGTGAACTGAATAAATTACTGTTGGGGGTTGAGGAATCCTATTTTTACAATTAGGGACACTGGTGTTCAGACTCACATTGTATTTCTGGAAGTATCCGAGGTATCTTATCACACCAACCCACACCATTAATGTAGATGTTCCCAGAAAAATACTGCACACATCATAACTGGTTAGACTCTATAAGAGAAAGGAGAAAAACACTTTAAAGAGGACTAAGATGATGCTCTTTGTACACAGAAATGAGACAAAATATTTTAAGCAAATGCAGTTCCAACAGATTAAAAGTGATAGGGATATGATGAAATATAAGTGAACTCATGATAATGGAGGGAGAATTATTATGTAACAAGAACTATGCTCATGATAAACTTTGGGCCAATGTCTATAAATAATTTTATGTGAGTTTAAAGTACAATGAGGAAGAGAAACAGAACGACCCATCTCACCTTAACTCATGCATTTAAAGTTTTGCTTTTATGTTCTTGAGATAACACAAATTACCTCTGTGAGAACATCTTTAGAGTGTCTTGCACACTGTAAAAATATTCAGCCTCACAGTCTATGTTTAGGTCATGTAAAGTAGTAAGAAAGGAGGAACACCAGCAGTATCCTGAAATCACTCCGTCACACTGAAAACAGATCTTAATTTTTTTACTGAAAGCACAAAACAGAAGAAAAACAGTGGGTTTTGCTCAATAAGCCTGAGATAGAGGAAAGAGAAAGTTTATTTCACCTCTGTCCCACTGAGGAAAATTACTATAAAAAGGACAAACTAAGGTGTCAAACTCAAGTTTAAATAAACAGTGCCTGTACTGAGACACTCCAAAGTCCACAAGTCACTGAAAGGACCATTTCACTGCTGTTATTTTATTGCCCGACTCAAAAACAAAGGTCTTATTTGTAATTCCTCTCACAATGCATAATGTATAATGTTGTTTATAAGCTCAATGACAGATTCTATGAACTTTCCATAAAACCATTATAAAAATGCCATGATCTGTCAAAAAATACATTACATTTGATGTTACTTTCATTTATCATATTTGTCAGTTGTATCTCACATATTTAACTAAAAGGTTTGACTGATGAAAGTGCTTACTTGTAGTTTAGGACTTGTGGTTTACTAGCCCTGTTGTTGCTGTTACTCAATCCTTAATCCATCTTAGATGTGTTAGTAACTGTACATAATACTGTATTATATGTTAATTTCCTAGTGACTGTGCCCCTACATTTAAGCTCTAGAAGACTTCCCAGGATCACCTTATGAATTCATTTACATCATAAGATTTTTGTTCTTTATTTCAGATGCAATATGTAAGCCATCTGTACACAAAATACAGCAATTTTATTTTCATAGAAAACAATATATGGCTTTAATTACCTTTGCTTGAATTTCCATCTTCAGTATGGACCCAATTATGGCCAAGAGGTCACTGACAATGATTAGCACATACCAGCCATTTAGGAACTCTCTCTGGTCATCCTCACACACTGTCCGATTGTAGTTCTCTTTGAAAAACCTAGAAAACCTCTTAAATTACAGCAATACAGTTTGTCACATAGCCAGGTAGACAGTTTTAAAATAATAATAAAAAAAACAAACATATTCTGTGTGTGTGTGTGTGTGTGTGTGTGTAAAAATAAAATAGGGATGAAAATTTAGATGCCTTAATACCACTTTGACTCATTTCAGGACATTTATTCAAAAAGAGTAAAGAATAAACAAAAACAAAAAAATGAAAACCTGTATAAAAAATATATCTAAACCAATCACATACATAAAAAATGGATCAGTATAAGCATGTGCAGAGTGTACAGCTGACCTGCAGTAACCTAACAGCCAATACGATGGAGCGGGTGCACAGCACAGCTGATGTGATGCAAACTAGGATGATAAAGCCATCAAACACCAGGAAATAGTGTGTGTTCTTCTGAGCTGAGTAAGAAAAAAAATGTGGTTGAGTGTTATCTCTTTCACACATGTACAGATAACTCCACTTGCTGGAAAATGCCTCAGTAACTCTACAGTATCCTGGTTTAGACAGTTCTCCACGTTTCAGGCCAAAGGTGTGTATGTATTTGTGAACCAAAAATATTCTAAGTTTTTATTAGTGTATGAGATAAAAACAATTAGTAATAAGTCAAAGTTAGAGAAGTGTTTTCTTGTAGTTTTTTTTTGTAATCATTACATAATGATGATATTACTACAAGTACTAGTCTCTGCCTTAAAAAAAAAAAAAAAGACCAACCACTTTTATTTCTGTGATTTATCGTCAATGGAGTTCAGCAGAAGAATATCTACATACTACCCAGAATACTACATCAATGATGGCTCTGTTTCTTTTAGTTACCCAAGCAGGTCATTCCAGTGAACCAGCATGTCAGAATGAAAAGAATACTGCTTAGAATGCACAAAGTCCTAAATGCACTAAATAAACCCATGGGATTTCTGCTTTCAGGTTAAAAGGTAAAAAAATCATTAGCCTCATCACATAATTGTTTAACTCATACACAAATGGACAAAAGTATTGGGACACATTGAATTCAGATGTTTCTTTTCTAACATGGGTCTGAGATACAAAACAATAAAAGACAAATGTCACAATATAGTTTTATATTGTGATAAATATCATATTGATTATTAATACTGATGTTTATATGTCAAATCATCATGAACAGAACATCTTACGGCTGTCGACATGATGTGTCCCAATATTTATGTCTGTATAATTCAGTGTTTTTCAACACTGGGGTCGTGGGGTCGCCTGGAATTCAAATGGGTTTGCCTGAACTTTCTAGTCATTGATTAAAAAAAAAAAAAAATAAAAATAATAATAATAATAATAATAATAAAAAATCTATGGTGAGTTGAGAGAGACAATCATAATACCTAAAAGACATGACAAACTCTGAAGCTGAAACTGAACCACTGTGGTACTGTTTATCTTTCAAATGTTCATTGTTGTCGGTTTAAGATGCTGCAGCTTTTTCATAATTGATAGTTTAAGTTATTGCTTGTTTGGTATTAATTTGCAGCCTTGTAAATACAAGCTCAACTGACTGTGCATATCCTGACCAAGGAAAATAAAATTATAATAGCCTAAATGTTGTCTAAAATTAATGTTTATTTGCAACATAGTATAGCCCACTAATATATAATCAAAAACTAATTCATTTTAGCAACAAAAAAAAAAAAAAGTCTCCATTTTGAATGTCTGGGGTTGCCAGAAATTTGTGATGTTAAAATGGGGTCACGAGCCAAAAAAGGATGGGAACCGCTGATATACTTTATAACATCAATATTTCCTTGAAGTTTAATGGGATATTTTTCTTCCTAAGTGAGATGTGAAGAAAGTAGATGATTAGTTGTGGTAGAAAATTATTTAGTCAGAGCATAAAAAATATTTTAGAAATTTAGAGGTAGAACATGTAAAATCATAGTCATATTTATCCCAATATAAAACTATATTATGACATTTGTCTTTTTTTTTAATCCCAGACCCCTGTAAGGAAAGAAACATCTGAAATCAATGTGTCCCAATACTTTTGTCCATTTGTGTATGACTTAGGCAATTATGCTATGAGGATAACAAAATGTAGAGAGAATTGTTGTTGGGATATTCACTACCATTATAAGACCTATGTCAAGCATCCAAACCTCTCTACGCGCCACCTGAACCAAATAATGTAAAATCATCTGAAACGGACTTTTTAGGACAAAGGTTTTGTTTTTATCTTTACCTCTATCTTTTCCCACATTTTGAGCATAGACATGATCCAAAGTGATGTGAAATGCAAATTTTTTATTGAAAAATGTCTACAATGTGTGTTCATTAAGCTTTCTTTCCCATTAAATGGTAAGGGCATTGCTTATCTTTATGCAAAAATACCCGTGAAAATGGGAAACTATTAATTTGACTTGTCTCACAGGGATCTCATCTCTCTCCAATCCCCTCCACTCCATGGACACCCTTGTTACCAACCCCAAAGGTTCTGCTTTTAATAATTCCTCCTTACCTGTTCCAGATATCTTCCAGTCTCTACAAGCACTGCTCTGAGCATCTATGTCCACAAATATTTTCACTTTCCCACTGTGACACTGGTTGTCAAATGTTATCTAGGGGCAAAACCAAATTTGATTTAAAAAAAAAAAAAAAAAATTAAAGCAATTCAATTCAAATTCAAATTTAAAAAATGGTAAGACAGGTCATTTTGCTAATGAGCAATAAAGGTTTTTTTTTTCAATAAGAAAAATAATAAGATATGTGCATAATACTTTAACTCCTCTTTAATTAATTTACTCATCCACACACAAGACAGAAATTAAACATGGCTTTCACATATTCTGGCTTTTTTCCTCATTTACAGTTAATAACGAACAGAAATATCACTAAACAGTACCGTGACAAAGAAAGAGTAGCAGTCAGGTAACTCCCGTGATCGAATTGTCTGTAGGTTAATTCCCTTCAGATGGAATGTGATCTTTATATCAATGAGCCTGAAAATAAAGATGAAGAATTCACTTCAGTCCCATGAAAAATGAAATGATGTGTACTAGCTGAAATGACTACATACCTGTAAAAGTCCAAATCAAAAAAGGATGAATTCTGGGTTCTCCACAGGTTTGCAGTCTTTGGATCTTGCGACATACAAACTAAGAGTAGGCAATGAAACCAATCAAATATGTCTACAACGTTATCACGTAGATCTCTTATGCTCATTTATAGTACTGTATTTGGACCCTTGTTCATCTCACCTTCCTCTAGCTGAGCATCTATGTCATAGGATTCATCTGAGGGTTTCACGCTGCCTCTCTTGTAGGACTGCTTACAGATGGTGAGAAGCAGCAGCTTACCATCTTTATCCTCTGCATAACCGATGGGACCCACAGACAGCTGAACCAGTTGGCTGTACTGTTAAGTTAAGAAACCTCTGGTAAAACCAACAGCAGTGATGGGATTTCCATAATTTTGCAGAGGAGCTGGAAATGACCCAATGAAAACATAGAATAGAATAGAATAGAATAGAATAGAATAGAATAGAATAGAATAGAATAGAATAGAATAGAATAGAAT
>JAPQRP010000020.1:35803402-35816910 GCA_037367295.1 Apogon hyalosoma
AGGGCTTTGTAAGTGAGGAGGAGTATTTTGAACTCTATCCTAGCTTTTACAGGAAGCCAGTGCAGAGGCCAACACAGGAGAACTGAATAGAATAGACATTATTTCGCCATTTGCACAGATACATCGCAGTATAGGTACAATGGAATTCTTGTGTGTTTCCCTGAGTCACAGAGTTAAGGAATAGTGCTGAAACACAGTTCAATTCAAAAAAAGTTTGAGTGGTGAACACAAGAGATGCCTCTTCCCTGATGGGAAAACTCTACCTTTTGGCTATTAGATTTTTTTTTTGTATTTACCACAACACTCACACAAAAATGTTACACCTTGCTGCGATGGATGAGGTTGAATTTGACCCCGACCAATGTTATAATAGTTTTGGATTTTTAGTTTGACTTTTTTTTTCTCAAATTCAGTTGGTTTTAATAAGTTTTTAGAGCAGGTTTGCTAGTTTTTATTAGCTTTTTTTTTTTCTTTTTTTTTTTTCCTAAATGCTTAGTTTAGGCTAGTTTAGTTTTAGTATTAGTTTTAGTTTGTTCATATCTTTTATCTTCTTCGCCGTCATATTCAAAGAAATTACTGCTGCACAGTCAGATCAGCCGGTTACCTGAGACACTTTATATGCAGGTCGGGTAAAATAATTTGTGTGGGCTACAAACTATCTAAATTAAAAATGTTCTGGAAGGTTCTTCGGGCTAAATTGTCTGTTTTATTTTTTTCTTTTAAGGCTATGTTTGACATTGGGAAATTGTTTGGTTGCACTGTTCAGAAACTTGCAAATTACTCTCAAAGATCAATGTAAAGAATCATGATAAAATTGAGATCATGATTTTATTTTTTGAAAATCATGATATGATATTTTTGCCATATTGTCCACCCCTAGTGGTCACCTCACAGTAATGCATAAAGAGCCTGGAAATACCATCACATTTAACAGAAGGCAATAATCCAAGGTTATTTCAGTCTTCTGCTACTACCTGCTGGAGAATAAGTGAAGCTAATGTTGTGTAGGTGTCTTCAGTGAAGTACAAATCCATGTGGTTTGTCTGTGCAATAGATTTGATCTCTGATGGAGTCAAATCAGTCAGATTTTTTTTGTCATTGTGATAAACACAATACTTACAAATACAGCTTTACATGTAAACATATTTGTATCTCAGCTGAAGAAAGAGAAGAGAAAAAGAAGTCACTTAACTTCATGTCAGAAGAAATAACAATTTCAAAACAGAAAAAAGTTATTGTGGATTTAATGGGAAAGATTAAACATGTTAGAAGGCAAAATGAAGAAAAGGACAGGGGAATGCTGGGTGTCAGAACTGGAAGAATATTCAAGAATAAATGAGGTGATAGTCAAGGGGCTTATGCAAAGGTTACAGCAGAAGAAAATGAGGACCCACCCGAGAAAAAGCTCCTCTCCCTGGAGAAACAGGTCATTATCTTCTTAGACAGCAGGGGGATGAAAGTGGAAAGTAAGGATATAGAGGGGTGTAGAAATGAAAACCTGTCATTATTATCTGCTTTTACAGAAAATAAAAGAAAGAGCTGCTCAAAAATGTCAGTGATGCTTTTGTCTGTGAGACCAGTTAGCGAGTCAATGTTAAAATGATAAAGTATTGTGGATGACGCTTTGTAAAAGACGTATGGAAGATGACATGAGAGTCTGAATAGTACTTCCAACACAGAAGACGATGATGAAAGTAACACTGACCCAGACAATAATTTAGACGGACGGACAGACGGACGGGCGGGCATAGATAGATAGATAGATAGATAGATAGATAGATAGATAGATAGATAGATCTGTCTCCATCAGGACTACAGGTCTGTCAGATGACGTAGACCTCTATTTAATGATCCAATGACAACAGGGTTGGAGGTGAAATTTGATGGAGAAAGGCAGGGCACCACATGTTAATGCAAGCAGGGCAGAGGAGCAGGAGGCTGACTCCACCTGACACCGGTTGGACTGAGGTGAGGTACACCACAACAGCATTAATAGTAACCAGTGAGGTAAGGCAGACCACGCCCACCATCTGATGTGTTCCTAGAAAGCAGTGTTTGATTTGCTCTTGGTGTTTACCTGTGTAACAGGATAACGTCCCCCATGGACAACTTCCCCAGGGGGGAATTCAAGTAGTTGACCCCCCTGGTCAACTATGCCCCGGATAAAAGAAGGTAGATATTACATAAAACTTATATTATACAGATTACAATATGTTACATACATAAAGACATATATCTCCTAAAGAAATAATAAATAAAAGGTGCTTTTAGTCCATTGGGGTATGATCCTGACGACAGGTAGTTGTGTATTCCTGAATTTTCTCAGGAAAAGACAGTGCACTACAGCACGATGCCATGATTGGGGGTGGGGGTGTCCAGGGGGAGAAGTTATAATGTCATTTATCATAGTGAAAAAGGATTTGGGAATGAAAATAGGCACACACTGAAAGATATACAAATATCTTGGTAGCACATTCATTTTTATTACCTGTACCCTGCCTGTGAAGGACAGTGGGAAGTGACTCCATCTTTACAAAGCTGACTTCACTGTCGCTGTTAATGAAACCAGATTTCATTCCCGAATTGTTTACATAGATCATGTGATTATTACACTGAGATATTAAATTCCTGTTTTAGCTGGGTTTTTTTTTTGACCCAGGACATGCTGGTGGGATTATACCTGTGGGCTGGACTGGGAAGGCCTTGGGATTCCCCTAGAAGAGCTGGTGGAAGTGGCTGGGGAGAGGGAAGTCTGGGCTCCTTTGCTAAGGCTGTTGCCCTCGTGACATGGATAAGCAGATGAAGATGATACGGTACGATGAAGCTGACTCATAGCGTCATCTAGTGGTAACAGTCAATGACATCTTTTAACATTGTGATCCACTATTTGTAACCGGTTGAACTTATCCAACTGAAATTCGGTCAGACAAGCCTTAAGCTGATGATACTATTTGTTAAACTTGGTGACTTCATGTGACATGATGTTATCATGCCATCATGCTGGCGTGGCAAGTTCTGATGTTTCGCCATGAAGCACGAAACTGTTATGACTCAGCTGTGCCTCATCCAATCTGCATCACATTTCACATATAGAATAGTCCCTCCCTCAACACAACAGAATGACCTGGCTCATGTATGAGTGAAACTCACTCTGTAGTGCCCCTAAAGACTGCTGCTTCCAGCTACATTCTCTGATCAGAACAAAATTTGGCACACATGTAACTCAGTGAGATCTACAAAAAAGTCAGTTAGGCCTATTATGTCAGACCAAGAGGAAGTCAGCCATTTTGAATTTAGTCACCATTTTTTGGCGATTTCCTCACAGAGTATTTTGTTGAACTCCTCTTAGGGATTTAAATCTTTATTTATTTTAAACTTCAAACTTAGTCAGTTAGGTCTTAAGAGGTTGTAGATGAAAAGGTATCAACAGATTGAACGGGTGATTTCGACACATTCAGGGCAGGGTGGTGAATTTTAATGTCTCACTATGAAAAACAAAACTGTTATAACAGTCATTTTTCATCCAATCAAAACCAAGCTTGCCATGTTCGATAACAGTCCCGCCCTGAACGAAATGACATAACAATATCTGACTCATATCGCCACCTATTGGTGGACAATGGAAGTCACATTTAACTCAGTATTGCTAAATGCTCAGTCACATCAGATCTCTAGACCCCTGTATTCCTGCAGTTGCAAGACCCTCAATTGTGAGCCCCCCCGACTTGTGTGGGAGTCATTATTGTTGAAGTCACATAATATTCAAATGAGGTTCAGTAGACAGTAAAAGCTCAGCTTCTTCCTACTCCATTTCGTACACAGGGCGCTGTTAAGGAGCCATAATGACATAGCTGTACAGTGTTCTTTTTTTGGTTGACTTATTGCCTTCAGTACTCTGGAATGTTCTGTTTAAATTTATGGTTTCTCTTTGTCTTTCATTTACCTTTGCATTTTTGTTTCTACTTATGTTCGAAATAAAGTTCAAAGTTCAGTTTGATTTCATGCAGATTTAAGGAGGTTGTCCTACAAAGGCATTTTCCCTGTTTTTCTCTGGTTTTCCTTTTTCCAAATTACTTTAAAACAAAGAAACTTTCACTAAAATCAGCCTTTAAACATATAACTTGACATTTATTTAGATAATTATCAATATTGAAAGTCATGAAAATGTGAGAACTAGCCAAATTGCAGAGCTGTAATTAAAGCTTTTATATTTTATTTTAAATATCTGCATATTGACATAATTTCATAAAAGTAAACTTATGTCAAGACATTCACAAAGTCATGTTACTCTTTGGTGAGAAAACAGCACCATTTATTGCAAATCTTTGTTCAAACTCCAGTGTTATGTTGCACGTATATGTTGGTCACACACTTTAAAACAACAGTCTGTGTGACAATGCAAAAGCACCACAGGTAGCAACAGAAGAAGAATATATACATATAAATATTTTCATCATATCAAGAGCCTGGAGCCAAATGTAGGGTGTTTGTTGAGCTCATCGTCTATGGGAACACAAAAAGGTTTCATAGTTACATGCTAAGGATGACTCATGGACTCAGCAGTGCAGTTTAGAGCACAAAAAGAAACAAAAAGAATCACATCAGTGGGTATCAAAGTTTTAAAGTGTGACAGGACATATACAGTTTTCAACTAGATATCATCTTATATACAAATACCTTTTTTTTTTTTTAAAAACAACGTAGGTTATTTCACTTTACGCACGCACACACACACACATACTTGCAGAACATCCTCAGCAAATGTTCTTTTAAATAACACAAAAAATAAAATACATGATCTCAAGCAGCAGAAATAAGAATGGCTAAAAGGGTAAACAGCACAGTGGACCCTGTGTGCAGCCCATTTTTGGGGTCCATGCTTTATAAAAACATACAGCAATCGAATTGATCCTGTTCATAAGGTGCCACTGTGGCGGGAGGAGTCTCTGAAGTGGCGGCGGCGAACCTGGCTTCTCCTGACGGTATGATTGTCGCTGAGGCGGCGGTTGGATGTCCTGTGCTGCTACGAGGCGTTGCTCTTTAGGTGTTGAGTCTGCAGTGGCTTCACGTGGTACTCGTAGATCTTCAGAGCGGGGCCGAGCTTTATCGACAGCCCCGTCAGGACATCGTTACGTGTCATCAGGAGCAGGGACTTGCCATCGATTTCCTGCCAGAAGGGGAGAGAAGTATTTGATTCAGTCCTCATGGGTCGGCTTGTCACAACACTGACGTCTAGGTTAACAATTAATGCTTATGTTAATAAATAATTATGACTTAAAAAAAACAAACTGTATTATCATTAAGGCTCAGTTATGCTCCCTTTATTTATGTCAAGCAAGACATTAGCATACATGTTAAATCATCCACTAAAGGGGAGTTGTGTGTTTGACACGTCTCATACAACAAAATACAGCAAACATGATGATTCATGTACATGTAAAGAAGCAAAAGCAGAGGCAGTGGCCATGTCTATTAGATTAGATAAAACCTTATTGATCCCTTGGGCCGAGTCCTCAGGAAATTAAGGTTCCAACAGCAGCACAACACTGAATGTATACGTTAAAGAAATACTACAAGACAAAAGGACAGAATATTTACTATTATACAAGAGTAAAAGTGGGCGGAGCTTACTAATAACCTCGCCTGGTCGTGCAACACTTTGCCCCTCCTGCTCACTGATACCCTGCCTACCCAGGGATTTATTTAGAGCAGGGGTGTCCAACCCTGGTCCTTGAGGGCTGTTATCCTGAATGTTTTAGATGTATCCCTCTTCCAGCACACCTGATTTAAGTGATAAGCATATGATCAAACTCTGAAGAAGCCTGATAACGACTGTCAGGTATGCTGGAAGAGGGAAACATCTAAAACATGTGGGATACCGGCCCTTGAGGACTGGAGTTGGACATCCCTGATTTAGAATCTTAACTTTCAGTCTTTTTAAAAAACTTTTCAAAAATGTGTGAAGTGCAAAAAGTGGAAGAAAGGCATATGTACAGCATGTGTGTGAAATATTGAAAAGAATTGAGTGAAAAGTGTCAGAGAAATGGGTTGGACAAATTTTTTAAGTTAACATTTTCAAAAATTTGTGACAAATGCCCAAAACTGAACTTCAGTCAGTAAACTGTGCACCACACCTCTCCTAGTGGTAAAGAACATGTGTGAAATTAGAAAAGAATCAGGTGAACAGTGTTCAACAAATGGGCGGGTGGAGGGTATAAAAAGTATAAAGTATCACAGTATCCACTACTGTCTGCACCGTCCCAGTTCCAGTTTTATCTGGATGTGTTAGCTCCGAGTAGAGGTGCAGGGATGCGGACAGTACTAAACTGCTCGGGGTCTCAGTGAATCTGGGGCAGATCTGGGCAGTGGTTGATCTACCACTGTTGTGATACCTTCTTTGCCAGGAACATTTTTGCTACAAATCTGATAAATTGCCCAAAGCTGTGTTATGGTTGAACTTGGCGACCGACTCCAGCCCGTTTCTCTCTGAATTTGGATGTCCTCAACCCCTGTCCTCATGTCTTAGTCCCTCCTACCTGAGATGTGAGCAGATGAGTCAAAGAGGAGACAAAATAAGGACAGACGTCTTTTAAGTAGGACATGTTATTTACTTACAGTTACTGTTTTATGAGCTGAACAATGTTCATGTAACTCTTAAAGCAGGTGATTAGGAGATATCACACGTTTTATGTAACACATCAGTTTGAGTAAGAAAAGTAAAGTCCTGCTCCTGTCGTGGTTTCTGTAATACACACTTGTGTTAAGCCTTTCAAAAACACCCCGATTTTAGTATCAATTCACTGGCTCCCAGTTTGTTTCCTCACTGATTTTCATATTCTTTTATTTTTAAATGCCTCAATGGCCTTGGCTCACAGTATCTGTGTGACCTGCTCCGGCCGGACACTCCTTCACCCTCTCTCAGATCGGCAGGTCAGTCACTGTTAGTCATCTCTAAGACAAAGTGGAAGCTGAAGGTAACAGGACTTTTTCAGTCGCTACCTCCAAACTGTGGAATAAACTACATTTGCACATAAGGCAGGACGGTTCAATTTCTATCTTTAAATCTGCTCTTAAAACAAATTTTTTCTCTTTGGCTTTTAACTTGGTGTGAGAGGTTGTTATTGTTTTAATGTATAATTACTAGGGACTGACGGATATTGATTTTTTAGGGCTGATACCAATTTTTTTCATATTACCCTTAGTCAAAGACCTATACAGGCTGCCGATATTTGGAGCTGATACTGCTTTTATTCCCTCAGTTTACATCATAAAAATGACAAATGTTACAGGTCTCAATTTAAAAAAAGAAACATTTATTGAACTTAAAACAATATTTAACAAATAGTAAAAAGATGTCGAAAGGTGAGGTAGAATAAGTAATGTTGCATACAGTAGCATTTAACAGCTAAAATCTTTGTTGAACTTTATCAACCATACATTCAAGTAAAAACAAAACAAAAAGAGTTCAGTATGCTTAATTCTTCTAATAATTTCTTTGAAAATAATTACTGAAGCATAAATACAATAATTACAGTATTGCACACAGTAGCAACAAGCAAGCAGCATAATATAGTGCACACTGGACGAGACTGCATTCTAAAAGTATCCAACTGTTTCCCACCGAGTCATTTAATGCATAGGACTATGTTTTAGTGCACTTCACTTACATAATCACTTGTAGTGCAAATGGCTTTCCTAAGATAAGGAAAGTGTACACAGCAATGTAAAACAAAAACTACTTAAAAAGAACTGTGCATAATGTACACAGTTGGGGGTAGAAGGCAAAAGGTAGGGGGTAAAAAACGCAAATATAGGCCTGCTATTTCAGCCGGCCGATGTATGTATGTGTTTTATTCATTTGTATGTCTGTGTGCAGCACTTCGACCAACTGTGCTGTTTTTAAAGTGCTTTCTAAATAAAGTTGACTTGACCTGAAAAATACTGTTTTAGATGTTTAGATGCATTTGACACTTGATGACAAACAGGGCGTCCAGTTTTAGATCTCTTCTCCTCAACCACAGGGCCACCACATACATATGGTCAAACATCCAGTCAACCACATGAGCTACTGCAAAATTCCAGTGGGTTTAGTGAAACTAGTTAACCTCCCAATTTAGGTCTACTACAGAAGGGCTACAAAAATGAGTCAAAGTGCCAAAAACTTACTACTTCCATGTGAAATGGGAGGACTTTTTCACCACGTCATATTCAAAGTGTGTCTGATCTGTCAATCTATCACTGATATTTAGAGCTGAAATGATAATCGACTCAAATCGATGAAAAAAATGTATGCGATTACAGTTTTCCTGAATCGAAGCTTCGTTTTCTTATTTTCTCTGCTGCTAAACATTGGTTCCACTGTTGTGTTTCACACTGACACTTATTGTGATGCACATGACGCTGGGATCAAAACAAACAACAGAAGAGACGAGGACAAAAAGGCAGGAAATGTCTATATGTTGACTTTTCTACAATGGAACCATCATGTACGCCTTTAAACTCTGAAGCTTTCACACAAATATAAATATTAAGTTTTATTATTATTTTTTTTAGCTTGTATGTTAGTTTCATTTAAAGTTTTTAAGTGTCATTTGACTTTGTTGTTTATATCTACAGATATTTTCATATATGCTTTTATACTGTTGTTATTGTCATTTCTATATACATATTTTTTCTATCCTTTTACTTTTATACTATTTGTGGTTGTTGTTTCGTCTGGTTCCAGAATAAAGGACTAGTTATTTGTCATTTTCAGACATGTCTGTTTCACATTTTTACTATTTTTTTCACCTATTCAAATAATAATTTAATCAAATCCAATTAAAGAAAAGAACTGATAGATTAATCAGTTACTAAAATCCTCCTTGTCACCTTCAAGGCCATAAACCACCTCTACCCTCAGTACCTCACTAACCTCCTCCACAGAAACATTCCCACCTGCACTCTTAGGTCATCTTCATCCATCCCACTCACCCTCCCACCTGCCTGCTTGACCACCATGGGGTCCAGAGCCTTCAGCTGCTCAGCTCCCTGCCTCTGGAATGCCCTCCCGGAACATATACAAAACTCAGACTCTGTTTCCACCTTCAAATCCCAGCTTAAAACTTACTTATCCAGACAGGCCTACTCTATCCCATAATTCCAATTCTGCCATTTTATGTACCTGTGTGTTTTATATATGTATGTGTGTAATTTTAATTGTGTTTTATTTAAACAACTCTGCACGGTGACCTTGAGTGTCCTGAAAGGCGGCTATAAATAAAATGTCTTATTCTTCTTCTTCTTATTATTATTATTATTATCTACTGAAAATTCAATGAAGGTAAATGTGGGGAGGCACTTTGGAACTTTTCAAAAAAACTATGACACACAAATGTCATAATATAGTTTTATACTGTGATAAATATCATTGTATTGCATAGCTCAGTTTAGTTTAAAGGTTAAACTGTTATGTATGGATGAAACAAACGTCTACTTTCTTCACATCTCACTTAGGAAGAAATAGCTCCCATTAAACTTTATGGAAATACTGATGTTTCCAAACTACAGGGTGTCCCAAAAAATGTATACACACTTTATCAGCTGATAACTCAATTAAATGGTTCAATTAACCGCCACAGTTGCACCACTGGGGACCTGAGAATCCACATGTTATGGTTAATGTTAATCCACATTGTTAATTCACCAGGAATTCCAGTCTGGTGCAGCTGATCATCAAGAGGATTAATTGGACCGTTCTTTTTTGACACTACTGTGACTGGTCCCGTTTCCTTGAACTTGCTGCAACAGTCTGTCATGCTAAGTATTAGAGAAGACTTTGAAGATGAGTAATTTTATTTTCAGCAAGATGGGGCACCCCCACACTACCATCGCAATGTTAGATCCTTCCTTGATGAGATATTCCAAACAGGTGGATTAGACAGAGGGGTTTGGTTGAATATCCTCCGTGTTCACCAGACCTTACACCACTACACTTTTTTTATGGGGAACCTAAAAGACAAAGTCTATTGAATTGAGAGCAGCCGTTGAATGTGAACACACGCAAATACCAAGGGAACGGTTTGGTGATGTGTGCGACTCCATTGCTTGGCGTTGTCACCAGTGTTTGGACCAGAACGGACGTCAGTTCTATTACATTTGGAAAATTAAATGAAGTTTAATAAACACCTACTTTACAATTATTTAAAGTGTGTATACTTTTTTTGGGACACCCTGTATATGGACAAAAATATCGGGACACATCATGTCTGCAGCTTTAAGATGTCCTGTTCATGCTGACATATAAACATCAATATTAATAATCAATATGATACTTATCACAATATAAACCTGTATCATATTTGTCATTATTGTCTCATATCCTAGACCTGTTAGAAAAGAAACACCTGAATTCCACCTGTCCCAATACTTTTGTCCATTTGTGTATGAGTTAGGTAATTATGCTATGAGGCTAACGACATGATCAAATTAGGGGCAGGAAAAGCACTTCCAACCTGATCCTGGAACGCCGTGGCCTGCTCCTCAAACCCTGTGGCTTTGAAGTAATTGACGACATCTGTGACCCCCCAGTTGGCAGGGTCTGGTAGCTGACCATTCTCCACAGGGCTGTTGGATCAGAGAGAAGGGGTTCACCACAGTAGCTCAACTGACCGATTAAACCATCCAATCATCTATAAACACTGTCTTACACTCATTTGTACTAATACCTTTTGGTATCAACAGAGCCATTTGCCTTGTCTTCCATGCCGGCTGCAAAACAAAGACACATTAATAACCAAGTTAACAAAGGCAAATGTGCACATGTAATACATTAATATTACCAAATAAATTCTGCTTAAACATCTACAGGTTCCCCACATCAACTGTATAACATGAAAAACACAAAAAAATAAGATAGTTACACAAAGTAAAGTCACAGTTCTCTCAGCAACTTTCCAACAAGGGCAGGTAATAACTAAAGTTAAAAAAGCAGATGGACACTGGTTTGTCATACTTACACTTTGTCATACTACAAATTTCAACATCATATTTATGTTATAAAAAAGACAAAAATCCAGGCACTCACTTGGTTGGAAAAATTAGAAATTGTAAAAAGCCTTTATTTCATGAGGGCCTGTATAGATTCTTTGGGGCTGGAGTTAAAAACACATCTTACTTAATTGTTTTATGATTGTATTTTTTCATCATTATTATTATTATTATTATTATTATTATTACTAACCCCCCCATTTCTACATCTTCTGTCCTCTAATTATACAAGACAGTGGCTACTTACTTCCACTTAGTGCCTGAAAACCTTTTGGCTGTTGTCTCGCTGGCTGCCACACCTGCAGTCCATGAGTATAAATAAGTGCCTTCCTCTTTCTTTCTAACACCCTGAAGAAGGTTCATGCCAACACACATTGGTGTGTTTTTAACTCCAGCCCCAAAAAATTAATCTATACAGGCCCTCATGAAATAAAGGCTTTTTACAATTTAAAATTTTTCCAACCAAGTGAGTGCCTGGATTTTTGTCTTTTTTCCTAATGTTCATGCCCTCTCCATGAGCACCTCTGGTTTGTCTAATACCAGTAGCTCCACATGAAATAGTTTTTTTTTTGGGTCTTTTTGGATCATTTTAATGTTGTTCATTTGAGACTTTAACAGTTTTTGATTAAAACCATAGAGATACAATAAAATAAAACATAACGGTTATGAGTTTGCATCATTTAGATACACTCCTGCAGCTCAGCCTGACATAACAAAGAAATGACCTTTTGTGCTGACAACAGTTTTACTGGTTTAGTGTCTATTAACAAATGTCTTTGTTTTCACCATGTTCAAAGGAAATACATGGTGAATACCTGGTTTAACCACCTTGGATGGTGTGGGACAATGTGTTACATTTTGATATGTCTACTTAGCTCAAAAAATATGTATTTATTTATTTATTTTAATGTTAAGATTGTGTTGCGACCATTTAATGAAAGCAATATTTTTCTTGTTGATTTAAATTGCTGTTTATTACCTAGTTTAAGCGTCTTTTAGAAAAAATAATCCAATTAGTTTCTTCATCATTGTGTAACCACATCTGTGTACAATAACCTAGAAACATTAGAGTGGATAATACTGGGTTTCTGCAGGTATCAGTAAATCTAATTTAATGCTTTTTAATTCCCTTTTTAATGCCACTTCAAACACATTTAATGTCCATGTCTAACTGCAGATACAGTTTTATGTCGGTTTACCGTCCACAGGCTTTGACAGGTTCTCAATAGTTCCTCCTCCAATCACTTCTGCTCAAACTTGCATTTTCCCATTTTTCCAACATTTGCTAATATTCCCTCTGCTCTTTCACCTCAGCATGAGCACGCTCACAGCACGTTACATTCCAAAAATCTGGTTTTGTGACTTCATGTATCGGCCAACAATAGCCAATTAAAGGGTTGAACCTGTCAATCTACTATACTTCCAATCAAAATTATTAAATGTTTATATATTCAAAATTAATCATGAATAACAATACTTTTTTTCCCCATCAAGTGCATTTAATATTTTAATGCCTCTGGACATTGAATTTAATGCTTTTTAATGCCATTTAAGGCCTTAATTTTCACAAAATCTATTTAATGACTTTTAATACTTTTTAATGACCTGCAGAAACCCTGTAATAAATAAAAGACATCCTGAACACTCCAGAGCGTCATTTTCTTAGTCGCAATGCTCTACAGATTTTAAACCAGTTTAGCGGCTGGTGTTATCCAGCAGGGCCTGGGTGCTGCATGTAAGCCCATAACGTATACTTTCAGGGGAAAAAAAATGAATAGCACCCTGAAACCTGCTACTTTTCATGAGGAGCTGTCAAAAAACTGCTACTGGTATGTTTTTAAAACTGGTGAGAGAAACACAAATTCACATTTTCTCTTGCTGATTCATTGCCATTCATACTCATCAACCTCACTACAATCTGAAAAAACTTGTGTATTCCCAACAAAATCAAAATGTGGGTCAGTGTATCAACAGAAGGAATGATTAGTCAACCAAGGAAAAGCTGTTATATAAACCCGGATGATAAAGGCAAAAATGTTTTCACAAACAACATTATAATGTCAGTTGATATCGATCACAGGGAAAGGCTGATCCTGAGTCTTCAATAAAGGTTACATAAACTGGATTATTTTTTATGGATTTTCCTCTATAAATAAAGGAGCAATTTGAAAACTAGCTGCAAGACAAAGCAAGAGGAGAAAGATGTAATGAGACAAAAACTATGTAAAAGACACAACAGCATGGAATGAGGAGAAAAATTATGTAAAAGACAAAGCAAGACATCTCAAAACAAAGACACAGCTGTGGTCCCTGATTTTGTAGTTAGTTTTTCTTTGTTCTTAGTGAACATTTGCTTTAAAAACTAGACAAAACTAGCCGTCGGAAGCAACGGCTAGGGGTATATCCCTGAACGCCCCCAATCCTTACCCAGACAGCTATGATGTCATGACGTGAGGCATCCCCAGGTCATGACCTTTCAT
>JAPQRP010000020.1:35847108-35861967 GCA_037367295.1 Apogon hyalosoma
GTCCCCTCACACACACACACACACACACACACACACACACACACACACACACACACACACACACACACACACACACAAAACAGATAGATTTTAGTATCAGTGGGTAAAAAGTACATAGTCACTTAGAATCCACACTACTGTATGCTGTGTAATATTCTGAGGTAGAATTGCTGTTTTTCAGAACAGACTTAATCCAACTAGATGCTGTTTCTAGAGTTGCACAGGTCTAAGCCCTAAGATGTTCTTCCACTGAGCTACCTGATGTTGGACACCTACTAAATAAGTTCCTGATTGGATTCAGATGAGGCAACATGGAAGCCCACTCCTTACTAGAGGTATTAGTCTGCTTGAACTGATACGGTGTGTCATTGTCATGCTGAAATATAGCTCTTTCTTTGATGATGCTTTCATAGGTAGAAGACATCCTCTCTTTCAAGGATTCAAAGTGCTTACTTTTACACACTTCAGTACATACCAAATCAATAATTCCTTTAAAGAATTTGAGCTTGCCAGTTCAAGCAGCATCCCCAAACCATGATGAATTCTCACCACAGTTAATTGTCAGCATCACTTTTCATGACAAAACAAAACTCTTAGGAATTTGAAGAACTGCACTTCAATGTTTGGTGTCTTCTTTCAGCTACAGAGGTTGCTGCTTGGTGCTGATTACGATAAATGATCACAGCTTCAAAATGATGCCATTGAAGTAAAAAATCTTAAAGCATAATGCGTGACTCATTCTCAGTTATGTTTTTGATTATTTTGTTAGGACCTATGATCCTTCATTTTATTTGGACCAAAAAAGGATTTAGGACTAATAGAAGGATTTTATGTTTTGTGTCATGCTACAGTTGAAAGGTATGATTTACATGCCAGTTACGTACAGAATCAGACAGTCAGAACTTCTTTTGTCTACATAAAACATGTTTTTTCCTGACAGACAACTTAGCTGTACATTGAGTTTCTTACACAAATGTTTGATGAAGTGATGTTTGATGAAATGAATCATTTTACTGTGCCATTATGCTGGGCTAATCCACCCAGTCCTGCAGCTCTGGCCTTTTTGACAAAATACGGTCACTTCTGGATCCAACATGGAGAGGGCCAAAATACAAACTCCTGGCTTCAAAACAGCAGTCCAAAAACATTGTGGAAATGTTAGGGAGGTTCTGTCCATGTTTTAATATACAGTATGAGGTGCTAGGGCAAGGAATGTTAGAACCACCCTCACTCTACCCTGTACTTAACCAAACATCTGAGTGAAAACAAACATTTGTTTTCTAGTGATTTATTATAACAAAATTATTTTTCTCGAGATGTTAAACTAATTTTACATCGAAAAGAAAGTTATTCAAGAAAACAATTTCACTACCATATCTTTCTATAAATCCAGTTGTCTCTGACCAAACAGCTCAATGGAACTATGAGCATTTATTCTCGTGTAACTTTTTTTTTTTTTTAATGTATTTGTTTAAATAAGTTTTGCTCTTATGCCAGTATTTTGCTGGTGGATTAATATATCCAGCTGCAATTATCTACATGAGTAACATCCTGTATCTGGTTGAAAAGTGTAAACTATAGAAAAAGTATTGTTTTTGTATATATTTTTTTTTTATTGGACTGTAGCACTTCGAGATTCTGCTGAATGACAAGTGCTTTATAGATGCAATTTATTATTATTAGACCTGAGCCCAGGCACACATGCCGGGGAGGGCCTACTAAAATCGCATGGCTCCATTATTATTATTATTATTATTATTGTTATCATTTTAGGCCCGAGCCCAGGCACACATGCCGGTGAGAGTCTATTAAAATCGCATGGTTCCATCATGATTATTATTATTATTATTATCATCATTATTATTTTTCTCTCACCTCTTTGATCCCAAATTTCACCCGTTCAGCGTTAAAAAAAAGTTAATTTTATTTGACCCAAAAATCAAGCCTGGTGAAATTTTTATTTTATTTGAAGTTGCCAAGAAAAAATATCACAAAATGACTTGGCCACACCCCCTAAAAAATCAAAATACATTACGCGAATTGGAGCCCTCCCAAATTTTTTTTCTTATAAGAAAAAAAAAAATAAGGCCAAATATATGGTTGTGATAGAAACGGATCTATTGTTCCTGCTCAGATTATTATTATCAGGCCCGAGCTGAGTAACGCGGTTCAGGGCCTATTGAGTCTGCAGTGGGCGCAAGGGGACAAACATGCCAGTGACGCAGTCGCCATTCGCCAGTGTTGCCACTCACACACACATTCGCATTCACGGCCCAAGACACAGTGTCCTCTTCCTGTCAGGTTGTATCGGCAGTCGCATGGGGAGGCGGTACCTAGGGCGGGCGAGGGCCTTGACACCGCTTGCAGTTTTAATTTATTAGACCCAAGCCGAGTAATGCGGCACAGGGCCTATTTGAGTCCGCAGTGGGCATATGGGGACGAACAAGCCAGTGACGCAGTCACCTTTCACCAATGTCGCCACTCACACACACATTCACATTCACAGCAATCATACCTTTCCGAGCAGGGGCATTTCATGTACACAAACTGCATACTTACTCCTGCTTAGAATGAATGGGAGTCAATCGGCCACGCCCTGTGGGGGTCAGCCACATGAGTGTAAGTGCATGACATGTGACATTGGACCCCACAGTGACGTGGGGGAGCTTGAGACCTTTCAAATAATGCAAAATACGTGGTAGTCATGGAAACGGATATATTGTTCCTGCTCAGATTATTATTATTATCAGGTCTGAGCCGAGTAATTAGGCCCGACTGGCGCAGGGCCTATTGAGTCCACAGTGGGTGCATAGGGACAAACAAGCCAGTGATGCGGTCACCTTTCACCAATGTCGCCACTCACACACACATTCACATTCACAGCAATCATACCTTTCCGAGCAGGGGCATTTCATGTACACAAACTGCATACTTACTCCTGCTTAGAGGGCGCATGGAGACAAACATGCCAGTGACACGGTCGCCTTTTGCCAGTATCGCCACTCACACACATTCACATTCACGGCAGTGAGACTCTTCCGAGCATGTGCATATCATGTACACAAACCACATACTTACTCCTGCTTAGAATGAATGGGAATCAATGGGCCACACCCCGTGGGGGTCGGTCGTGTGAGTATAATGTGCAGGACATGTGACATTGGACCCCACAGTGATGTGGGGGAGCTCCAAACCTTTCAAATAAGGCCAAATACGTGGTTGTCATGGAAACTGATATATTGTTCTTGCTGAGATTATTATTTTTTTTATTATTTATTTTTCTTCTCCTGCTCTTTGAGCTCAAATTTCACCCCTTAAACATACATGAAAACTCATCAAATTTTGCACAAAATTCAGAAGTGTGAAAAATTGAATTTACATATAAATTTTGTACATGTCGGTAAAAAAATGTTGTGACAGCGCCCCCTTGAAAAGTGAAAATACATTGCACCAATGGGAGCACATCCGACACAAAGTTCATTGTACAGCTATGAAAATCGGTACACAGATTCATCATCAGGAGACAAACAAAAAATATTATTATGGCCACGCCCCTAAACAAACCAGAAGTCCGCCATGTTGGATTGAAATTTCAAAAATGCTGAGTCAGCATTTTCGCTGTCACCGTATTTTAACTATCTCCTCCTTAGCCATTTGGCCAAATGAGCTCAAAATCAGTGTGCAGTATCTAGACAAGTGGGGGATCAAAAGTTATCTGATTTGTTGGGATTGGTGAAACCATTTTTGTGTGACGCAGTCGCAAAATTTGTACCATTGCAAAAATTACTTTAGTTCGGACATACAATCACCAATTTGGCTCAAATTTGACTCAGACATCTACCTCCCAGGTCTACACCGATTTATCAGAAGAAATTGAAATTTCACATTATAGTGCCCCCTACAAATATAAATTTACTAGAATTGCTTCAGTTCGAACATACGAACACCAATTTTCCTCAAATTTGAATATGTTGTCAATATCCCAGGCCTACACTTATTTGTCCAAACAAATTTACATTTTGCACTATAGCGCCCCAATATAAAATTACCTATACAAAAATGGCATCAGTTCGAACATACCACCACCGATTTGTCTCAAATTTGAATCACTTGTCAATCTCACAGGCCTACACCCATTCACCAGACGAAATTGAAAACATTTCACACTATAGCGCCCCCTAAAAATTTACCAATTCAAAAACTGCTGCAGTTCGGACATATGAACGCCGATTTGGCTCAAATTTGAATTGATTGTCCATCTCCCACACCTACACTCATTCATCTGACGAAATCAAAAAAAAAATTTCACTATAGCACCCCCTACATATTTACGTAAAAGTGTATATATCTTGCAGAATGTTGGATCCAGCCCACAAAATGGAGTCTTCTCACTGTCACGCAGTGTTGGCAGTTGTGTGGTGAGGCGGTAGTGTGGGAGGGTGAGGGCCTTAACACCGCTTGCGGTTTTAATAATTTTTCTTCTTTTTACTCTCCTAAAGCACAATTATAATTTCTCAATGCCTTTCTCTAGTAGTTAGAATAGTAATCAATTATGTAGGTCTGTAGGCTGGCCATGTCACACTAATGGGCCATTTAGTGCAGGAAACCTGAAAGTTAGTATCTAATTTTTTTTTTTTTTTTAAATAAGTTAATCTTTGGTTTAAGGCCTTTGAGTGACACCTCCTCTTTGCAGTTGGGAGTACTAAGAAGCGTGTATCAAAAATTACAGCAAAATGTGTCGTATTTGGGGACAGATTTCTGATGTAGAGCAGGGGTGGATTGGGGTAAAAAAGCAGCCCTGGAGTTTGTACCTGACCGGCCCACTCAAAACCACAGTTATCTGGCCTGCCACTCATGAAACTAGTGTAGCATATGTGTTATTACAATATGTATGTATATGTATGTGTGGCTAATATGTATTGTGTGAATACTGTTAAAGGTCTGTGTAATGTAACACAGTAATGTATGGTAATAGGCTAGTGACCAGAAGACTAGAATTGGCTCTAGGAAAGAGAGGCACAGACTGTATGTTTGCTTTTAAATTGGTACCACACTGAAAGTAAGACATGTCCATTCAAAATAATGGTTCAGGAATTGAACTGAACACAGAATTCAACACAATATTCCTATTTGCATTCAATAACTGGTTTGACAATACAAAGAGGATTGAGAGAGTCTGCAAAACATATGGTCTGTCCACCAACACTTTGTTACTCACACTAACAACAACCTTTTGACTCACCAATAACAGTTAATAACACAGTTCACCCAGGTGCTCCTCGACATGGCTTGGGTCATGGTAGATGGCTCTTAAGCATTACAAAGTATACATTGAGTATCAACACTGAGTATCAGAAAGATGTACAAGTGCGGAAAGTTACTTTTAAACTGACCTGCAGCATGCTTCTCCTCCAGTGTCCCCCTCCTCATCTCAATGACTGAACTACCGTGGGTGATAATGTGGGAAACACGATTGGGTGTGCCACATCATGTGGTCACATGATGTCACTAAATGGTGAGTACTGATTGGCCAGACAGGCCTAGGTGACTTTTTTGCAAGAAGTCGCGGAGATATCGCAAGATTTTGAGAGCAGGTATATTAAAATATTCAAAAAAATTTATTATTATTATTATTATTATTAAATGGAAGTGGAGAAAATGACAGGCAGACAGGATTTATCAGCTGGGTTACACTAGCCTATAAAACACTGGAAACCAGATTAAAGGCCGCCCACCGGCCTAACTGTGCCAATAGTCACCTTGGTGTGGGCCACTGGCCACAACCTTTTGGACCGTCCAGGCGTGGTAACAGCAGTTTTTGGGTTTTTTTTCCCTCTCACCTGCCGCACTGGCCCACTGACCTAGCAGCCCACCGGGAAAACTCCCGGTACTCCTGATGGCCAGCCCGCCCCTGATGGAGAGGTATAACAATTCAGTGAGACACCACTGGAGAAACCACAGTTGGTCTACAGTGCTTTCTGTATTTTGTTCTGTCTTTTTCTTTCTCTGTTGCCCATCTGTCACCATCAGCCAAATGTGGACTGTGTGATCTGTATGAAACATGAGCAGTCAATCAAACAAACCCAAAATAAGCAACTGGGTTACGGTGATTTACAAAAAAATGTTAAACTTTTCTATCATAATTTAGTATCTTCTTGTTTCCAATGGCTTTGAAAAATAAACTACGAACATTAAAGAAAACAAATTCTATGACATGAAGAAAATTATTAAAATGTGTGGAATTACATTTTGGTAATATAAAGTTTTTGTTTAATAGAAAAAAAGAAAGGTTTATTCATCATTCTGCCCACAAGCAGTTGACATTAGATCTACTAAAATAAACCTAACCTCACTTTTGATAAATATCTGAAGGTCATAAACTTTAACACACATTTTAATGTTGATACAAACGTAAAGCCAAATCTAGCACCATCACTGACCTTTCTTATGAGGTTCTACCAGGCAAATAAGATTAACCTTTAAGTTTTAGTGCATGTTGGAGCAGGTTATACTAATGAATATTGAACTACACTTGGAAAAACACAACATATGTATGTGCAGAACAAATGCTTTTCCCTTAAACCCTGCTATTTTTAAACTGAATGTTTTTTTTAAAAAAAGATTTGAAAACCTCACTGAAATTAACAGCTGTAGAGTTGAATGACTGATTTTATTTAATAAGACCAACAGTCTGACGTATAATTGCACCCCACAAGTCAAATGTGATGGAGAGAACACATGCACCGATGATTTTTTTCCATTTGTTCAGTACTACTGTACCACTGCTGAGGCCAAATGTGTCAGGTATCCCAAGGGTGGCACTATAGGAATGGTAAGTGGTCAGTGGATTCATACAACATTCCTACATTAGTTTGAATACAGACAATGAGATCAGAGTGGAAGTGCTGAGATCAGAGATGATTTTTTTTTTTTTTTTTTTTTTTTTTAATCTGAGGTTGCCACCATTGGAAATGTTACTTATTGCTTATGTGTAGCCACAAAGAGCTAACACATATTATGTCATCTGTGCAATGCATCTGCCAAATCAAATCAAATCAAATCAAATCAAATCAAATCAAATCAAATCAAATCAAATCAAATCAAATTTTATTTATACAGTGCCAAATCATAACAGAAGTTATCTCATGACACTTTACATATAGAGCCAGTCGAAACCAGACTCTAATTTACAGAAACCCAACAGAATCCTCCAGGAGCATCACTTGTTGCTGGTGACAGTGGTGAGGAAAAACTTCCTTTTAACAGGCAGAAACCTCGAGCAGACCCTGACTCCTGGTGGATGGCCGTCTGCCTTGACCAATATCTCACCTAGACTATTTTTGTGTCTGACATATTTGCAATCCTCTGTGAAGAATGAACAGCCCAGTAAATTACACTGCAACTTCCTCCTCACACATTATTACATAGTAGCCTAATGAAAGAGCTATAAATAAGGTAATGCTATTATCAAAGAGTAGAAGGATTAATTGCTTAAGGCCCTTAATATCAAGTTATCACTGTAGCATCTCCCAGTTGAATGATGATCTTACTCTCCAACGGATGGTTTGACAAAGTCTTTATTTATAGAACTGTAGTTCTTAAACTTTGCTCTGAACACACCGTTAGAGGTAGGAAGAAAATAAAAACAAAGACATTACTTTAACATTCTATCCCTTTGAGACTTAAAATATTCCAGTAACATTTAATCACAATGGAACACATTTTACTGTAAATTAAAGCTTGAATCTGAAATTGAATTAACTTTACTATTCAAATAAAGTTATGAAATTACCCCTTTCAACCATTTTTAACAATTAGTCATAAGCTCCAACAGAGTGCTATAATGTAATACAACATAAATCACACACACGCACGCACACACGCACACACACACACACACACACACACACACACACAAATGTGTATAGTACACATAGTACAAATTCAAAAGCTTTCTCTCACATTCAAAATTTACTGCCGTCATTGCAAAACAAATCTTACAACTTAAACATGAATTTCCTTTTAATAGCAATCTTAATTTAGCCAAATAGCAATGACAACAGAATTTCACCATACCGTGGCTAATACGACAATTTAGCTAACTTGCACATACAGGCTTACTTGACACATACTCTGAGAAAACTTCTAAGAAAAAAGCACAATAATGTGACTCAATGTTGCACACAAATAATATAAACACTGACAAACCTTGTGCCTTTTTCAACCAGGTGCTAGGTAAACAAAGCATAACCTTTCTTTTGTTCGGAAGAAACTCTTGTCCACATTTACCATTTTTAACATCCTTTTCTTCCTACCGCATTACTGCTGTCAAAATAAAAGCATCTTAAAATAAAAGCATCCGTTTGTTTTTAATTTATTTTTTTTTTAACCCAATGAGACAAAATCGACATAGAACACACGAAAACCTTAATAAACTGAACAACATCATATTTTAGGTCCTTTACACTCCCACCAATTGTGTGATTTTCAGAACAATAAGGGTTGTAAACATGAATGATTCACTCAATAGTGACCTCAAACTATCAAAGACTTATTCCGTACTGCAAGTCCATTCAAAATATCAGTTTATCAGAATGTTCAAACATCAAATACTTTTAAAGGATATGGTTGTGGATTGAAGAGGGGGTTTAAACAGTCTCTAGGAGGACAATCAGCTTCTGAATTGGGTGCTCAACAATGGGTAGCTTGCCAGAATGCTGTCCTTCCTTTCCCATCTTCCGGTCTCCAAGACGAATCTTTACCTTTCTTACTAGTCCATCTGTATCAGTCATTATCTCTACAACCCTGACTAATCTCCACTCATTCCTTGGCAGATTATCTGCCTTCTCCATGACTGTCCCCAACCTTCAGGTTTCTTCTTGCAGCATGCCAGCATTGTCTGGTAGCAATCTGGGAGAGGTATTCTCTTTTCCAATGACTCCAGAATTGCTCTGCAAGATACTGAACATGACGCCACCTCTTACGAGCATACATGTCCTCTCTGATGAACCTGCCAGGAGGAGGTAAGGCTGCAACAGACTTCATTGTGAGCAAGTTATTTGGCGTTAGTGGTTCAGGACTGTCTGAATCACTCAGGTTATCAACTGTGAGTGACCAGCTGTTCACAATAGCCATTGCCTCATAGAGGAATGTGCGCAGAGAGGCATCGTCCAGCCTGCCAGACGCGAGTGAGAGAGTGGCACAAAGAACATTTCATAGTTAATGAAAGTTAAGTTTTAATAGTAAGACCCTTTCCTTGATGTTTAACCTTTTCATGATAATGACCTATTATCATCCTGGTAATATGATGATCCTTTGGAATGATCACTGGATGTTTCTGTGATGTAGGGAAAGATGCATATTTTAGCCTTCTTCCCACCTTGAGGATTCCATCCTGGTCAAGAAAGTCATCCAAATGATACAATTTACTCTGAGGTGGAAGTTGCGTTACCTTACTGAGCAACTTAATCTCGTCTGAATAGACTTGTCTTTGGAAGTCTTTTATGATAATGCACTGCACAGCTTCTTGTTCCTGAACTGTGCTGTGACCTGTTGACTTCTCACTCCTGACACGGCGGAGGAGACGAGCTACAGCTTGAATGGCCTTGTACCATGAAGAGAACTTTAACAAATGGTCTGAGAGACTTACTTGCTCTGTAGTTTGCACATATAGTGTCTGAACCTTTTTGACTTCTGGATCTCCAATTGGTAAATCTGTGATAACATCTGCAGCTGGAGGTATCTCCTCTCACAAGAACTGAGGTCCTGTAAACCAGTTGGATGTGAGAAGCTCACATGCACTTGAGCCTCTTGAGGCTAGGTCTGTAGGGTTTTTGTCAGTAGGGACATACCTCCACTGCTGAGGAGTTGTGCTGAGATGTATCTTCTGTATCCTATGAGACACAGATGTGTGGAAGTGACATGCCTCATTACTGATGTACCCCAAAACCACCTTGGAGTCCGTCCAGAAGTGCTCGTCAATGTTGGTAAGACCAAGTTCCTCTTTCAGGATGTTGCTTGCCTCGACTGAGACAACAGCAGCCGTCAACTCTAACCTGGGAATAGTTATGACCTTGACAGGAGCTACTCTGGACTTTCCTATAACCAGAGCACAATGAACAATGCTATCTTCATTTCATGTGTCTCAAATACGAACACTGGCCGTAACCATATGTGTTGGCATCGGAAAAGTGGTGTAACTCTTCTCACAACATGTCCAAAGTCAGGTAGTACTTAGCAACGAGGTATCTTGATTTTGTCCAAGTTAGTGAGATCACTCTTCCACCATTCCCAAGCTGACTGTAGTTCACCGATGAGAGGGTCATCCCACCTAGTGCCATGCCATTTCCTGAAGCACCTTCTTCCCATTAAGCAGAAAGGGGGCAACAAACCCCAATGGGTCATAAATGGAGGCAACCGTGGATAGTATGCCACAATGAGTTGCCGGCTGATCTTTCAAGCAGATTCAGAATCTGAAGGTGTCCAACTCAATGTGCCAATGGATCCCTATGGCTCTCTCCAATGTGGAATCATTGAAGGTGAGATCAAGAGCCTTTACTTCGATGGCATGCTCTAATGGGGTTATACTCTGTAGAACTGATCTGTTATTAGACACAAACTTGTGCAGTCTCAGTCTGCCCATAATGCAGAGGTTCTGAGCTTCCTTTGCAAGCTGAACAGCTTCATCCACACTTGGTATGCTCATGACACCGTCGTCAACATAAAAATCTCTCATATGAACTCTGAGGCAAGGGCTCAGGCTCTCGTTCTCCTTGGCAAGATGTTTCAGCCCATAATTGGCACATCCAGGATATGATGCGGCACCAAAAAGATGAACCTTCATGCGGAATTCCTGTGGCTCTGTACTCAGGTCTCCATCTTTCCACCAGAGGAAATGTAAATAATCTGTCAGTTTCACATACATGGAACTGATGAAACATCTTCTTGATATTGCACATCAATGTGATATGGTGCTGCCTGAATCTGATGAGAATGCCAGCTAGACTGTTTATCATGTCTGGGCCCAAGAGTAGATAATCATTTAGGCTGGCTCCTTTGTATTTAGCAGAACAATCAAAAATGACACACAGCTTATCTGTTTTTTTGGAGTGATAGACCCCATGATTGGGGATATACCACCTTTCTCCTTCCTTCCCCTTGTCATGAACTTCCTCTGCATCACCCTTTTGAATGACCTCACTCATGAACTTCATGTAATGCTCCTTGTAGATTTCATCCTTCCGCAACTTTCTCTTAAGGTGACTGAGGCAAGCAATGGCCAGTTGCTTGTTGTCAGGGAGGTAGGGTCTCTCTTTACAGGGGAGTGGCATCTCATAATGGCCATGAGTGTTCTTCTGAATACTGTCCTTTAATATCTCCAAGAAGAGGATGTCATCCTTAGACACGGCCTTGCTATCCTTACTGGTGTTGTTAAATTCAGACTCAAGAACCTTAATAGCATCTGATGGAGTCACTGGAGGAAGCTCTCTGACAGCAACTTGGTGGCACATTTTGGTGATACCTGGTGAGTCAAGATGAGGGGATGAACAACCTACAATACTCCACCCTAGATCTGTGCGAACAGCATAGGGTTCATTGTCTCCTCCCAAGATTACTTGCTGTGGAGCCAGTGCCTTTGAACAGTTGTATCCTATTAAAAGACCAACCTCATATTCCAGCTGTGGTGGAATTTCATCTGCTATTGTGATGAGATGATTCCAGTACCTTGCTGTTTCACAGGTAGGAATGTGTGTCCAATTCACTGGTATGTAATCTTTGGTGTAGGCCAGAGGGAGATCAATGAGGATTGTGGACTCATAGCCACGCACTCTGAGACCTGAGACTCTTTCACTGTGCATTAATTTATCCTTTCTAATCATTGTAGTTAGCTTCAGCCTTACAGGATGTGCTATGGCTTGTAAACTGTGGCTAACTTCTTGGTGAATGAAGACTGTGTCGCTTTGAGTGTCAAGCAAAGCATAAACAAGTTTCTCCATACCTGGATTGCTGACAGAGGAAACCCATACTGGCACAATCATAGAGGTGTTAAAAGATGTCCTATCAGTCTCCACACTGAGAGTGGTTGCACCTTCTTCGTTTGAGATCAACACTGGTTTGGCTTTAGAGAAGCTGTCGTCATCGAGACAGGTCGGATGTTTTCCCTTGCATGTGTCACATGAGTGTCTGTGACAACGTTCCCTTGCACTATGCCCTGGCTTCAAGCAACCATAGCACAGTGTCTTTTCTTTAACATATTCTCGTTGTTCATCAAGAGACTTATTTTTGAACTCAGGACAACTGTGCAGGCGATGTTTACTGTCTTGACAGAGCATGCATGGTACCTTTAAATCTGTTCCTGACTGCGCTAGGTTTTCAGTCTCTGTAACAGTCTGTATGTGAACAACACTGGATTTTGTCTTCCTTTCTTTGAGGTCACGTTTGTCTGTAGGTGACTCTGACAAGCGAAGGGCAATGAGACAACCCAATGAGACAAAATCAACATAGAACACATGAAAACCTTAATATACTGAACAACACTGAACAACATTGAAACAACATTGAAAATTTTAGGTCCTTTACTATCACCTAACCTTATACAGTATACAAATGTAGACAGCGGTTATGTATAATACTGTAATAGCCTAAAGTAACAATGGAATCAGAATTCATTGCATTAAACAAGATGAAATATACTCAGAATAGGAATGAATGAATGAATGAAGCATACTACGATATTGTCACATGACATTTACAATATGCCCAAACTACTATGCTATGCTAAAGAATAACAAAAATCCATTAGCTTTACCACATTAGTGCAGAATTGCTACTTTTTGCTAATAGCTAATGTAGCAGTGAGCAGGGGAGTCAAATCACTAGTTTTTGTCTGACAACACCACCCAGTGGAACTGCATCCCCAGGAAAATATATAATAAATACATGTTAAATAGCAGGGACACACAGGTTCGTAATGATCCACCTGGGCGAAGTCATGTTTGGTTAAAAGGAAGACATTTATTTAACATAATAATCCAACAATTAACATAAGGCAAAAATGTCATATCCACCAGGCCTTCAGTCTACACTCAGGCAGGATGAAACCAAGGAAAATGATGACATGACTGATGACTTACCATGGCGGCAGGAAACCAGAGATAAGGCGAAGGGTCCACCACCACACCCAAGACACTCATTCACTCACACATACACACACAAACATCCATCCAACATCTCATAGTGACCAAAATACTTTAAACTCAAAACCAAGAAATACAACTTCCTTAAAGTAATTCCAACAAAATAACCTAAATAAAGAAACCTTAAAATAAATCAAAACAATAAAGAAATAAACAATACAAGAAACAAAAGAGATCAGCTGCACCTTCTGCAGGTGGAGGGTCAAACCTGAGAGCGCGAGAGGGAGCTAGACTTTCACAGGAGGGGGCCAAGCCAAGATCTGGTGGCCAAAAGCCTGGAGCAACAGTAGATAGTTTGGGCCACACCCAAAATTGGCTGCAAACAGCACCAAAAGGGATTATATGAGTAGCCAAAACCAAAGCAGCAACAGTCAATAAGAGTGGTGGCTGGTGACAGGCCATCACTTACTAAAATCTCCTTTAAAACAAAGGAAACACTATAAATAACTAGACTTTCCTACATTTCCTGAAGGAAATGTAACCCGTGTGCTTGCCTCTAAGCGGATAGGTGGAATCGCAGCGAGGTGCGACGTAAAAGCAAGAAATAGCACCCATTTACTTCATATGTTTAATCTTTGCATCACTTTTTGTGGACTGATGTCACCACAGACTTTCTGTAGACCAAGCACAAGGGGAACTAGACAGTTTCCACACACAGAAATCGTGAGAGGGGCTTGGGGGTCGGGGGGTGGCATGTCCAAGGCCATTTTTAAATATAGGTGCCGCTTGTCATTGGGTTATGTCAGAGTCCAGGCTAGAGCCGCATGTAACTGGACAATGACACAGTAAATGGTGGGGAAACACAGCAGACATGAAAGGAGACTGGATTCATCTCCTGTAGTCATGTTTGTCCTGATTGGCTGATGCTGATCACCTGACACCTGAGCTTCATCTGTCTTTGTTATATACTCTGTTTTCAGTTCATAACTGAAGAGCTTTGTCTGTGTATGTATGAAAAAATATTTTAAATAAGTTTTTTCTATCATGCATTTCAGACCAGTAAAAAAAGTAATAGTAGTAGTAGTGGTAGTAGTAGTGGTAGTGGAAGTAGTAGTAGTAGTAGTAGTAAGAGTGATAGTAGTTGTAGAAGTAGTAGTAGTAGTAGTGGTGGTAGTAGTGGCAGTAGTAGTGGTAGTAGTTGTAGTGGTGGTAGTAGTGGCAGTAGTAGTGGTAGTAGTGGCAGTAGTAGTAGTAGTAGTAGTAGTAGTAGTAGTAGTAGTGGTAGTAGTAGTAGTGGTAGTAGTAGTAGTAGTAGTAGTGGTGGTAGTAGTGATTGTAGTAGTAGTAGTAGTAGTAGTTGTGGAAGTAGTAGTATCAGTGGTAGTAGTAGTAGTCTTTGTAGTAGTAGTAGTAGTAGTGATAGTAGTAGTGATAGTAGTTGTAGTAGTAGAAGTGGTAGTAGTAGCACTACTAGTAGTAGTAGTAGTAGTAGTAGTAGTAAGAGTAGTAGTAGTTGTAAAAGTAGTAGTAGTAGTAGTAGTAGTAGTAGTAGTGGTAGTTGTAGAAGTACACACGTACGTACAGCATTGCTATGGACTCTACTGGTTGCTATGGGTGGAGAATCATGGCAGATACATGTCATGTCAGACTCATTAGGATTTGATTGGACACACCTGGGACACACAGGCCTAATGCCCTGTTACCGTGGCAACCGAGCACCTGC
>JAPQRP010000020.1:35875524-35889031 GCA_037367295.1 Apogon hyalosoma
TAATTAAAATGTCACATAAATCAGGCCAGGAATGATTTATTAACAAATCCCTCTGTAAATATCTTCAGAATACTGCTGAGTATTGAACTGGAAAGTTTGGTGTTCGTAGGTGCTACATAGGCTGAGATGTTTCTATCGGAGCAAAAAAAGTCATTTTGAGAAAATGGCATTTAAAGATTTACATAGGAGAATTGAATATTGAATTGAATATAGCTATAGGAAACAGTTGCTCAAAATCAGAATAAATGCTCAGGCCCTTAGTAATAATAGTACAGAATATTTGAAGTGCATTAAAATGGATTATTTAATAACCTGGCAGGCACATAAGGCTTACAAGTGTAGTAACTCAATGAATTAACATTGATGTGTCATGGACCAAGTTGGGGCAAAAAACCCAGGCTAGACAGTTGGATGGACCCAGAACCAGACCATGATTAGATGTCACAGCTTAATAATAATAATAATAATAATATGGACCCAGAACCAGGCCAACAGTAGATGTCACAGCATTCTAAAGTCTTTCTAAAGGACCTATGTTTAGAAATAGACCCGACGCAGCACAATTAGGGAATAAAAAATCGCGCATCAGTTCAGTGAGACTTGCAACATTAATTATCAGCCCTCCCAGTTTCCCAACAGTGGCTTACGGTCAGATGTGCTGCTTCCTGGTTCTTTTTCAGCTCATCCAATAGATTGATTTCCCTTTTCACATCTTGCAAGGCATAATTGCTGCTTTGTTTTCCCTGAATGTTGCGGAGTTTGGAGCATTTTCAGACGTCCTGCAGTAAGCTAACACGGAAGTGTGTCACGTGACACGTCTGAGTGAATCATGTTAGCTGAATCCAGCAGTAGCCAATAAAGTTTCATCATTAGCATTAAATCTCCCCTTGAACATTCATGATTGGTTACTGATAGAAAGGAAATGTCCTTATTTGGTTTACATAGGGTTGTCCATGAGACTCAGAGCTTTCCAACGATACCAGACATGTCAGTGTTCAGTGAACAGACGAAACACGGCACGTTGGTTTGGAATGCTAACTTTTTGGTAAAATTCGGGAGAAATTTACTGCCGCAAGTGAACAGACTGTAATAAAATAAACATCTTAATGTATATTTTCAATGTTTTCTTTATAGCAGTTTGAAAGAACACATATTGAAGGAGTAAACTAGCCCAAAATCTCAAAATTGACCACTGCATGAAAAATCGATGTTTTTGCCTGCCGTGTCTCGCCTTAATTCCTACTTAATTTGTTACGTTTTATAACTATTTTTTTTCCATGCCCATACTTTTTATTGCTTCCCTGCTGTCATACTTTTAATGTTTTACTTAGAGCACTTTGAATTGTCTTGTACATTAAATGTGCTATATAAATAAACTTGCCTTGCCTGCCTAGTTACGTCGCAACATTTGCACATATAAGGTCATGACTTCTGATGAACATTTCTCCGAGTACGATATAATTGTTTGTCAGCAGCAGTGGTTATAGTCCATACTAAAATATTTCCAAACTTCCAGCCCATTACCTAAAATTATGAGTTGTTGGTTGAACGGGACAGAGCAGCACGGCCAATAACCTGGAGGGGGCGGGGCCTGAAGTGGCTCATGTGCATTTAAAGGGCCAGCGCTCCAAACCACCTTTCTGGTGTCATTACTCAGAAACAGGGTTGAAGATGGAGCTGTGGAGTTGAATGAATGAAGAATTCAGACCCAAGCAATTTACAGTTTATGGAGACCACAGGGAAATGTTTTAAAATGCATAATTCCACTTATAAAAGTAAAATATCATTCCTTTAAAGACAAAAGTAAACCATGAGAGAGGAGACTCAGCTATCAACGTCCTTACCAAACTGTCTTCACTGTGACCTTATACGGTAGCAAGGGAAATAAGCTAAAATAAGATGGAAATCTGTGTTGACATTTTATTTTCAGAGGTGTTGTAAAGACATTAAATCACATTATCACTGGAGATTTTTTAAAGATGGGAGATGTATTTGTGAATACATCCATTTATAACTTTTTCCTTAATGCTTAACACCATGAACCATTATTAATATTTAGATAAGCCTTTATCATCTATAAGTAACAGTAAATTTGAGGAAATGCAACATTGATCCAATATGTAAAGGGCAATACAATATTTTTTCCTTAAATCTAAAGGCTAATATTCCTGATTTACTTTACAAAAATGTCCATCTCAGTCATATTCCTGTGACACTGCCAATGTGGGGATTGTGTGTGTGTGCACATGATTGCTCATGTTGTAATATGCATGGGTGTTTCTATATAATTTTAGGTTTATCAAAGGAATCCAACAGAACCTCCCATTTTTCCTAAGGGTTTCTATCTTGCCAAGGTCTGGTGCTCCTGTAGGGATAGTGTACACCTCTGTGTCCTGTACATACCAGCACCAGTATGCCACTGGGAGTGGGAGGTGGGTCGGTGGGTGTGTGGGGTTCAGGGTTGTCAACAGCACAGCTTGCCCCACTTTATCACTCCAACTCTTTGTTGTTTCCCTCGGTGTTGAACATGTTCCAGACCCTGTCCTCCCCAGGATCAATGTCTTATGCTTACCACAGGGAAACCAAGAGGCTGATGGGGAGGACTACTGACTGACTGAGTAATGGGATTGGATTGTTTCCCTCTTCTAATTTGTCTAGAGGATGCTGATTGAATCGATAGGGCTGCTTTTCTTGTCACCTTGTGTGCAGTTCTTCCATTGTATATGTCTGCTCCTAGAGTAGTATCAGTAAATAAGTTTATGTGAAAGTAGACTTTACGTTCTCACCACTAGAGGGTACTGTTGCTCTCTTTATGAAATGCCAAATCGACAACACTGCCCAGGGTTCGTATATAAAGTCAGACTGGTTCATGTCTCCTTTGAGTTACAGTGGATGGATATCCTCAAAGTTGTTGAGTTTCCTTTTTTTATGGTGGTTTTTTTCCTTCAGATCATAAAGTTTAGACATTACTTTGGCTTGGATTCCATTAAGTATTCAGATAGCTGGTTCTGTCTGGATTCCAGTATTTTCACCACCTTTGTAGGTTTAGGCTCATTTGGGCTATATATCTTTCCCAGCTAGGTTTACATGGTTAGCTTGATGTTCACACATTTATTACTTTGATGTTCAGCGATTCACATTTATTAATTTAGGTATTATGTATTTATTTATTTTACTTGGACATTCAATGCAACAGTTGATTGAACAGTTCACTATCCGAGTGAAAAAAGTACACTATTTCAAAAAGAATTTCAGACATTTATCTGCACTGTCAATGTTTTTGGTATGGGTGGGAAGGTTATCGACCAATTAATGGGGTATTTTAAAACTATCTTTAAATTATTATTACATTGGTCTGTAAAAGTCCACTACTGGTTGACCTCAGTTCTAATACTAATTTCCAGACATTGTTCATCAGCCAGTAATTCTTGACTGTGACCAAAACGTTTTCAGGATAAAAGTTGTTAAAGTTTATCAATTTTGGCTCATTAATAAAGAAAAATTAAGTCAAAAGTGCATGTTGCCTCCAGTTTTCAAGATATGGCCTTAGATCAAAATGTGAAATTTTATGTATTAATGACAAATTGGATTTTACTCAGAAGGAGTGTTTGTTTCTGTGCTACCAGCTCTACTTCAAACTACTGCCTGCACATTAGAAGACACTTCAGAGTCCTTTAACTGTACAATAAATACAAATAAACCTTATTACCTTATATGTCATAAAACATTATCATACATCTTGAAAAAAGGGGTGGGAATCTCAGGGTACCTCACGATATGATATGCAATACATGGCTCACGATAACGATAATATCTCGATATGGCGATACTGCGCTTATCGATATATTGCTCTTAATTACCTACGATATATCAATGTGTTTATCGGGGTGAAACAAAAATAAACAAACAAAAAACACGTTTTTTAGTTTATATTTTGCAGCATAATTTAACCAGAGTACAAATGGCAATAGAGTAAAAGCAATGACATTGTTTTAGTTCAACATAACTGTAAAGAGGATTTTTTTTTTAGGTGTCTGACAAACAGTGACACTAGTTTAAACAACGTGATATCACGGTTCGTGTAAATATACACGCCACTTTTAATTGGTGTGTTATCTCTACGCATTATAAGCTTTCCACATGTATGTTCATGCCGTTACTAGCCCCCTGTCCAACCAGAATTGATGCATCAAATACCATGCACTGAGGGTTAGGGTTAGGGGTATGTGAGCCAGAGATCTTGGTGTACATTGGCACACCATCAAATGGCGTTGAATAACACGCAAAAGGTTGAGAATGCATATGTATGGTACGCCAAATGCCATAAGAACTGGTGTGACATACAATGCCATTTCATGAGATAAGTGTCATTTTAAACTCATTCAGAAAACATGACATCTCATGTCTCTCCAGTGTGCATGTTTATCGTGCTGTCTGTGTATCGTATTTTTGTGAGACAGTTCATACGTACTGCACAGTCCTTATGCAGTTTTGTGCCATCCACACTATAAAATTCAAAGTGAGTCCACACTTTGGATTTAAACACTGCCGGCACATCTTTCAGTTTAACTTTGCTGTTCGAGTCTGCCATATAAGCGCCATTGTTTGTTTTTTCTTCTTGTGTGACTTCAGCCCAATTTTCAGCCACTAGCACGTGGCGCGCTCCCTGGATGACATGTAAAACGGTGACTCGACTCCCTAGGAGGAATGACTAAAGAAGTTTGTAGCCACTATATTTTAATAATAATAATAAAAAAAGGATACGTGGTGAGAGCACATTGATAATCCATCATAAGATTAAATGTTGAGATAGTTTACCATATTGATATTTTGTCACACTCCTACATGAAAATAACCAGACATTTTGTGAATTGTTTTCAAAATGGTCTTATCAAAGCATGTGAGATTTAGTGCATTTTACCTCTGAGCCAGATGAATTGAATGAATTTTAAAATGATAATCATGCACCAGCAACTTGGTAAAAACTTTTGCTTGTGTAAGAGAAGATTGAATCTTGTAAGGACTTGTTGTACATTAAAGTAATTTAATGAGTTTGGATATTTTATAGTATAAATGTTTAGTCTGTTACAGATGTTTAGAGTGGAAAAAGTAGACGCATTTTTATTTAACCTTTATTTAACTAGGAAGTCTCTTGAGATAAAATCTCTTTTTTGAAGGAGACCTGAACATGTAGACATGTAGAATCATAGAACCATGGTCATAGAACATACTTTCAAAAGGAAAACAAACATTTTCTAAGACAGCAGTGCATTATTTTGTACACCAAAAATATTGGTTACTAGTCTATCACTTCACCTAGTTGTGGATATTCACTCCTAAAAGCTGTTTTAAATGTCTAAATGATTTCAGTGTGATTTCAGTGCCTAAAGTGACTAGAGTATAAAATCAAACATCTCACACAAATCATTCAAGTCATTCCCTTTGAGGTACTGCTGGTAACTACCGAGCCCCTGTGTTGTACAAGCTGGCCAAAACATCAGTATGACAAGCCATCTTCACAATGGTTGATTAACTCCAAAAGTGGTTTGAAGACACACTTACAGAACACAACCAAACAGTAACAGAATTTGGCTGGTGAGTTGTGTTAACGCCTCTCACTGTTCATAGCCTAAAGCATAGTTTTTACAAACCACTGTAAAAATGCCATCTGTTTAAATGAAGTGACCTCCCAGCCATACTACGAAACCCAGCTGGCACCAGCGATGTCATACAGAATGAGATACTGCAAAAACTTTGCTTGGCGACCACATTAATATTTCAAAATGGATCTGTAGAATACCAATTAGTCCACTGGACATCACACAGCTTTAGATTATTCCATTAGAGGTGCTACAGTGTCAGGGCTGTATGGGGTTTTCACTGAGCTGTTTCAGTCAATGTCAGATTGACTGATGCAGCCAATGATACGACTATGAGCTGCTCTTGCTGCTGCTTTACATCAAAAGCATATCCAATGCACTCCAGTCCAGAGAAGACACACACTAATCCACACCATGCTCTCCTAGTGTCCACCCTCCAAGCAGTCAATGCATGACTACTGCTACTCTGAGCTGTAAAAATCTTTTTTTCTTCTTCTTCCACAGGCACTCCTATCCTCCTTACTGTCCACCCCCTCCTTTTCTTTCTCCTCTTAGGTCTTTAAATAAGCTGGGGCTCTGTGGACCCCTGAGAGCCCCCACCCCCACCCCTCACCTCCCTCTTTTCCCCAACCTCTGCTACCCCCTTCAAACTCCTCGACCCACTCAGACTCTGCTGCAGCTCTTGATGCCGCTCAAAGGCGCCAGGGAGATGCTCAGATGATCCACTGGGCCATTCTTGACTACATCATCCATACAACTCGACACAGAGAAGACGAACTGTGAGAGAGCCCTTGGAGGGTACCGGGAGTGCCCTGTGAGGCCCGCCCCACAAAGCCTGGCAGAAAGCTTGGCTTGCACTTTCACCCCTCGAGCCCCTGAGATGCCCTCCCCTCCCAATGATGGAGGTAAATGTTGCAAAGGACGGCATGAATAGATCTTTACATGCATGATGCACACATGTAGAAGTGATCAATGAAACACACAAACTGGTGTACGCTGTAATGATAAAAACTCCTATCAACCAAAGGAGAACTCCATGATTAATCAAATCTCAGTCATAATTGCAAAATGCTCCAATTTAAAGGTTCAGATTCATGAGGATTTATAGTGACGTAATTATAAGACTGGAAAAGAATCAAGCACTGCTGTCTGGTGACATTTTGGATTTAGAGACATTGAGCAGATAGTGGTACTGTGTTGAATATACAACATTTTTTAAAAACTAGTTTCTTTCTTTGTGTGTTTGATTTGACATTTCCAAATGACTGATCTCTGCATTTTCCTTGATAACCAAACAAGTAGACTTTTTCGCTAAAATCCTGCAGTCTGTTACATAACATAATGAAATTAGATTGTAGATAGTAGAAGACCACAAGCCTATATAAAGGCCCAGTCATGAAAAAAAGTACTGTGAATCTGCCAGAATCTAAAAAAAATATGGCCTCCAAAGTTAATATCTGTGTGAATAATGGTATAATAATGAATAATGGATCCAATGTACATGTTTTGAGTATGTGTAAATAGAAAAATGCTATGTAAATATAGTCTGTTATCATTGTTACTACTACTATAATAATAATATTTTTTATCATCATACATCCAGCACTAATATACAGTATTTTCCTGCTTGTTCATCAGTCACACAATACAAATCAACACAATACACACACATACCTACACAGTATGATGAAAGAATCATGATGCATACATCCATACCAACTTAGATGTCTAATTCATTTACACTCCAGCCTCATAAACAAACTTCACTAAATCCCCTGCAGAAATAAGAGAAATACATGAGACTCAAGCATCCCGCCTCCTCCCCTCCTGGTGTGGAGCACAAGCTGTGACTATATCTTGTCTTGTGTGCTGTCTGTTTCCACCAGAGGATCAAGGAGCGTCCCCCATGAACAGGCCATCTGTAGGCTCCTACCAGAGCACAGGGAAAAGGAAGGTGCACACCAAGAAGAAGAAAGGCACGATCACTGCCAACGTCACTGGAACCAAATATGAGATTGGTATGACAACTTATCACCAATATACATATAAAAATACTGTTTCAGTTAAAAAGCAACAACAACCTATAACAATGGGCATGTATTATTTTACAAAATTTAAAATTAAGAGCAAGATTGAAAAATGAAGTACAAAGATAGCCAAAGATAAAATATCTTTTGATCAGAGAGATCGTCTTAGCTAAAAAGCTGGGGCAGGATGAAAAGGGGGTTTTGGTGATGACTGATGAAACCATTTCGTTGAGCATGTTATCCTCGTATTGATGTTTTGACTGGAAACAAGGGAGTAGTCTCAAAGAGCTAAGTAGCAGTGAAAATGGTTATAGCTCCAGCTGTCATATTAGGATTCCTTGAGCGATCCACAAACGACTTCCATAGGCACCAGTAATATTCATAAACAGACAGTAAAGCACCACTGGTCTTGTTTGGAAAGGAAATTTTATGTCCCATCATTATGTTGAACAGACGGACTTTTCGGGTGGTCCTACAGGTAAGATTAATACTCTGGAACAGTGAATTGTATATTCATTTTGGAAGCACTGCTTGGTATAGTTCAGTCAGTTCCTCATAACATTGCAAATCCAATAACAATGTTGTCCCCGCAATAAAATCTAATTTACTGTGGTGAATTGTTTGAAGGAGGTCGCTGTTATTTAGCGTCTTAAATTAAACCTAATAGAGTTGCCGTCCAGTGAAACAGTTCACACAGAGACAGCTTGGCATAACATCCATATATAAATCTCTATTGAGGTAATTTAACTTGGCAGTGAGGTTTTTTGTTTTTTCAAAGTGCTAAAAGAGCCTAGTAAGCACTCCTCGCATGTTCGCTATATTGTGTGGCGGCAGAGCTCTCAGGGGTGAACTACAACCTATGAAACTTAAGGAGTCAGCAGCAGTGGTGTAGAAGTTGGGAGGGGGGGCTGGGATCCTGTAGTTAGGTGGACTAACTATGGTGAGAGACCCTCACAGTGGCCATTTCGAAAGCAGCACAAAGCTATTTTGAGGGAAAATTAACACTAAGGGCCAGATGGACGGTTCATTTTCACTGTTATCTTTTTTGCACCTGTCTTTTTTTTGTCTCAGGATTGATTGTATTAACATAAAGGTTAAAGGTCAGGGAACATGATGTTGGAAGTTTGCTTTATACCTACTGAGACTGGACTGTACTATCAGGACCTAAGGATGTCTGTTCAGTTGGAGGTGTAGGAAGGGATTGATTATAGCTTTGTACTGCAAAGACTCTTCTGGTTAACTGTAAGCACAGGCCTGCTGTGATGGAAATCCAACCTGTTCCAGTTAGCAAAACACTGTTAGCCTCTGCTGACATTAACAGATGGGTGGAGTCACATAGGAAGCAGGTTTTTCCAATCCAAGTGCCGTCATGCAACATTAGGTGAGCCTTCTCCAGGTTTGTGAAAGCTTTCAAGATATTAATTAATACCTCATTTTGTTAGGCCATATGAATTTTCCATTACTCACTGAATAATGAATAGATGTTGGATTAATGTCCAAATGGGTTCGCCACCTATCTCTCATTCTATGGGGTTTCCAGTGGGATTTGAAAGCATTACAGACAATTAATTTATCTTTTTGAAGAGAAACATTACGACTGGCTGCTCTGCAGCTGTTCCATGAATGGTAAATATTTCTTTGAGCTTCTTGATATATATGATCTCCTCTCCATTTTAATGTACACATAGAGAGAATTTAATTTGACTAAAACATAGCATAGAGCAGCATGTTAGCTGGAAGACGTGGGTTCAATCCCAGTGCTGTTCTGTGTATGTTTCCTCCATGGCTCCCACAGTCCAGTCAGTAGGTTAACTAGTCAGTCTAAACGGGTCATATGTGTGAATATAAGAGTGAAAGGTTGTTTGTATGTCTAGGTCAGTTCTGTGATGACCTGGTGACACATCTAGGCTGTACTCTACTTTTGCCTGTTGGTGGCTGGGGTGAGATAAAGCACCCCCGCAACCCTCTCAAGGATTAAACAGTTTGGAAAGTTTATGAGTATACAGATGAATCAATGAACAAAATCCTACATGTATCATCATAGTAGTATCATAGTTGCTGATTTTCCATCCACTGTTCAACAGTAGGTTGTTTTCTCATTATGAATGTGACTATGCCTTTTTGGGTCTTGTTTCTGAATTTGCTATGATGCCGATTATTTAAATCTTGCTCATTCTGTTAATGGAATAGAAATTCACAGGAGTGTTTTTGTCCCTCAGTTCGTATAGTCATCAGCGAGATGGACTTTATCAAGACCCGGGATGATGACGAGACTGCCAACCTCATATGGAATGACTCGGCTGTGCAGCACGAGAAAATTGCTGAGCTCAGGAACTATCAGGTAAATGCACTGCTTTGGTGTCAAGTCAGCACACCTTTGTTTGGGGCCATGTGGGCCTTTAGGTTGTAGAAGAGAGCTTAAGAGTGGAAAGACAGCATATCTGATTGCTGTGCTGGATGGAAAGATTGGGACGTTAACCTTTCTTTTCCATTCATGTCACACCAGTTTTAGTCATATAGCTCATCATAAATTACAGATATGTCTGAAGGGCTGAACAGGCTTTACACTACATGCTCTATCTTCAAGCCTGGATTTGGATTTGAAAGGAATAAGTCCCATGAAAACCTTTCAATGGGAAAAAGTGTTGTACAGATATAGAGCTTGGTCATAATATGAACAGAAATGTGGTCACAATAAACTCATATCTGTTTATTAAGAAATTGGCTCATGTTTTGTCCTGAGTTAAAGTTGGAGAAACCAGATGTGTATTTGTGGCTCTAAAGTATCCATAAAATATTTGATAAGACGAAAATAACATTAGAAAAAAACTTTGTAAAGGGCATAAGATGAAAAGGATGTAAAAGACAAAAACATACCTTTAGTCCCCGATTTTGTGATTTAATTTTGCTTGAGGCATAATAAATAACTGCAATTGGAGTAAAAAATCACTGTGGTTTTAAACAAATGTTTAGGACTTGGAACAAAAAAAAAAAAAATACTGTTACTGTGGTTTATTTTCTCTGGACCTTAATGCAATATATGGCACTGCAGCTAAACTTGTTATTTACTGGATTTATTATAAAACTAGATTGTATTTCGCCATTTTTCACTTTGTCACCATCTTGAAATAAGCAGGCTGAGGATGTCAGTCGATTGGTTAAGTTAAGAGTTACCGGAGTAAACACATGATCCAGATACCTGTAGGTCATAACTGCTATAACATGTCATTACAAAATGCTCATAGTATTACAGTGGGACTTTAAACATTAGATATGTTCAAAGTTAATGTGACAGGTCTGAGCAGATCCGGTTCAGATTTTCTAACGGGACTGGACTCTGTTTGATCACATGACATCTAGTTATTAAGCTGTATATGTGAAATAACATAAATGCAGCCTTCGATAGAGCTACACACAGAAAACCAAACCTAAAGAACAATCAGTACTTTGGAATGCTTTAGTTATAATATTGTGTGTTTAATCTTTGGTTTGTGAGATTATCAACCTCCTTTTTAACCCTTAAAGACCCAAACATCCACCACTAACCAAAATTGTCAGCTGATCTAAGATGTTAAATAATTTCTGAACCACTAATCCTATTAATCCATGTAAATAATTGGTGTAAACGCAGTTTGTCATCTTTTCATGGCCATCAGATATGACCCATTTGGACATTTTACAACGTTGATTCACCAGTAAAACCCGTGGAGTTGGATCAGTGATAGTGGATAGACACACTTGTTTTTATATTCAGTTATTGATATCTTTGCTGAAAGTCACTTTTTCTTCAGCTTTGTTGTTTTTTTTATATAATAATCCTCACCTTTACTCTAAGCTTTTATGATTATCTACATGATCAGTTTATCAAATATATGAAAATACCGGATTTTCACTGGAAAAAATGCAAAATACAGAGGATAATTTTAGAATGAATGGTAATAAATCACTGAAGAAAGATTAAACAGAGAGAAACAAATCATTTGGGAGCTGCAGCAAAAGTAGCACTGGGTGGGTTAATGTGGTTCAGCAGCTTGAGCATTCCAAGAAATAAACCACATCTTTCCAGTGTTTCAGGTCCACTTTAAAGACAAATGAAAAATATGAAAAAAAATGTAATTGTGGGGACTTAAAAATATTAGGATAACAATATCACTTTGACACTCCCTAATATGCATACTGTATATTATATCCATCAATGAATATGGATAATACAATCCACTGAGGATGCTGAGTTGCATTTAAGCAAAGACTTCCATTGCTGCTCAGCCCCAGGTCCACTCCCTGTAGGTATGCACTGTACCTTCTGGAGTTAAAGTCTTATGGAACACCTCCAAAAAAACAGGGCTTGTCCTTGACTGATTTTTCACCAGTAAGCTAAAGAATACCAACATGCTAATAATAACCTGCCTCTAGCAGTGTGTGTCACTAGTTGTAAGAAAGTATTTCTTTATAGAAAAGGTCCTTTGACATGAAACGCTGCAGCGCCCTAGAAGAAAAGAGTTTGAAGGATGCAAGAAACACTACTTCAAGAAATGTTGGCGCAAAGTGCACTGTGGGAAGCGAAAGTGACTAGGTCTGGGCTGGGTTTGGTATGAAGCCTAACAGTGGACTGGAGCGGTATACCTAATTTTAACACCAGGTGTTGCACCTCTACTCAGTAGAAAAGAAAAAAAGTGCCCATAACTGAGAGGCAATTCTAGTTCCCCTGGTGGTGTTGGACCTACACTGCCATTCAACACAAAAAAATGAGAAGATGAAAGGGGAGAAAAGCTCTGCTATATTCAGTGGCAGTAAATCACCTATGGTTTGACAGACACTAGCAACTCTTCTAGTCTGTTTATGACAAACATAACATTGATCACAATGTCATGTTGCTTATTACTGATGGAAAACTAGTTAGATTTTTTTTTAGGACTAGTTGAGTGTAGGACACGTTTGACACATTCTGTCATAGTGACAAATGATGCAACAGTTGGTTTGAATAAATCAGTGTGGTTTAAACTGGTACACTGAACTGGCCCGACATATCTGGAAATATACATGTGACCTAGTGCTGGCGGTTCAAGCCTTCATGTCTTACTTCAGTCTTTAATATGGGGCTTCCACTTCACCCAGCCTTTTTCATCTACTCAATCTATTATCAGTAGAATGGAAGAGTATGAAAACAGAAGAAAAGATGGGGAAGAACATGAGAAAGCAGTGGGAAATGAAATAGGTGTAATGCCGGAAGGTATTAAAAGGAAAGGTATTCTAGTTTCTTGCTGCACCATTTTAAACTTTAAAATGTAATGGCCTCCCAAAGTGCTGGGAGGTGGGAAGTTTCAGACGTCCAACTAGGTAAAATACATTGGAACGTCTGTCAAAGCTGGAGGTCCTCATTGCAAAGTGGGGCCAGATCGAACTACCCCCACCTCATTGCGAATCAACAACGTGGCATTGATGCAACAATGTTGGTGCACAGAATGCAAATTCGCAATGAAAAAACTCGACAATGTCTAATTGCCTCATCCATCGTTTCACCTCTTCCGTCTCATTTGTGTAGGTGAGAACATGGTACTGTCGAGAGTCAAAATGCCTCTTCAGTAAGAAAGCAAATAGGAGCTTAGATCTGCGGTCCTCCGTATTTGTTGTTTCTGTTCAACATGGATCGTCTGGAATGCTTTGAGGTGGGATGTAGTTAACTCCAGGTGGGATGTATTCTACCTCGCAACACTTTGGAATGGGCCATAATAAAGGGCTTCCACATCACCCAGCTTTACTTATCTGCCTTACCTTCTATCAGTGAAGGTAAAGAAGAAAATAAATGAGAGGATGCAGTTGTAGAAAATGTTGCATTAGAAAGCAGTGTAAGATTAATTATATCCTAGAAGTGGATATATA
>JAPQRP010000020.1:35896651-35920716 GCA_037367295.1 Apogon hyalosoma
TGTAATCCTACTGAGTCATCTTTTTCCTTCAGTCTTGGCCTTGCACTAGTGATGCGCAGGTTGGGTTTTTTTTTTTTCAACCCACTTTTGTGGAATTATTTGACCTGCCCCACAAATAAAGTGACATTTTTTGGACCTGCACCAACCCGACCCGGGTCCAGTGATCCACACTTCACCACCTTGCGCTCCATGTTTTCATGGAGAAAGATGAGAGTATCGCCATGCACTGAATGAAGGCTTGTGCGCTGTTGGGTGATGGGAGGGAGAGAGAGAATAACACGACTTGTTGACTCCTCCAAGGCATCAACGCATCGACCAACCGACTTTTCATTTAATGCCCTAGTATGTGTAGAAATAAACTAGTGTTAGGCTTATACTATAGTACTGACTTGAACTCAGCAGACCAGTTTATTACTATTAACAATTATTTCTGCGATTATTTCTAGAATTAACTACTCTGAAAATGAGGAGGTTTAGGAAGTCTTGTTTTTTTGAGATAGTTGAGCTGCTTTTGTCATCTAGTACAAGTGCTTTCTATCTGCCTCCTCTTCAAGGTAGGGACTGTGAGGATTCCCTTGGGCAGAGCCAGTGAACCCCTGAGGGATGATATCTCCTCCCAGGAGGAGTTGCTCTAATTTGGAACTTTCCCTGAGTGAGCAGGAGCATTTTGGCTGCTCTGCTCACTCTGTTGCCTCCATAACGCTGCTTGGTACATGTGAATCAAGGTTATAGATGGATTCATTCTGATAATTAACTGTTCAGTTAAAGTTAATGCCCACTGTAATTTGGTGTTGGCAGTTTTGGGAGTTCCATAAAATTTAATGTGTTGAATTAACTTTTAGATTTGTTGTTAATTTGACAAGAAATGGATCTTCGTGATGCTCACTGAAGTGTTGAAGTCTTTTTTTGGAGCCACAACATTATTGCTGAGGCCAGCTTCGATTTCAGTTCCCTTTTCTCATAATGTTCGGTGATGAAAACCGTAACAATTTTTAGCCAAGCTCAAATGATAGTGGACTTTTAATAACAGCAGTTTAAAGCAGAAAGATGACCGATTAGCCAATATCATTCAGATTTTGACACTGAAAAGTTCATGCATATCTCAATTGAACTTTCTCTCCCTTTATTAGAAACTTTAAAACTGTAAGTGAACAAACAAGACTAACAAAAACCTAAATAAGTAAATTTGAATCACTCAGAATGAATCAGTAAATGTTGAACTGATTATCAAATAGCGATTTTTGTCTTTTGGGATATTATTTTCCTTTAAAGTCAGTAACTGTCAGCAGAATTGGGTACTTTCTGATGTCTGACTAATGACTAAGAAAGACCCGGTTGAAGGAGAGAATTCAAATGTCAGGAGTAGCATGGATCCTGTTTACATCCACACTTCAAATTATTATATAAACTGTATATTCTGATATGTTTTTATCAGATAACAGCAATAATCTGATCATGAGAACTCAGATTAACACACCTGAATTTTACCCCAATTCTCCAATGTCTTCCTGCATGTATACAGGTTAATCTGATTCACTTCTTTCTTTTACATCTGTGCATGTGTAAACAATTAAAATCATAGAAAATGGAAGTTATATAGTCAGACTTGAGCAGAAGACAGTATCAAGAAGCTTGAGTCTACCATCACCATGTACGTACTAGGGATGCAACGGTACAAGTTATTCACGGTTCGGTACATATTGCAGTTCTTGAGTCACAGTTCTCACGGTACGGTTTGGATGCAGAGCCTGGCTGTGAGCCGAAACTTAACTGAGAGCTGATGGAGAGCCTTAAGGCTCATTTATGTTCACTTTACATATGTAAATAGGTTTGTCCATTTCTAACATTGTCCTGTGCCACTGCCTTCATACTTCCATGCGTCCTGTACATTGGAATGAACATTTCTCAATCAATCCACCAGAGGGCGCCGTTCTTCATTACCATACTGGCCGAATACCACGAAGAAGAGTAAAGGTTTTTAAGAAGAAGAAAGTCAATAATAACAAATATGGTGATGACAGAGGATATTTAACTAATGTGGATACAAATGTTGATATTCAGAAGGGTAGTTGTCATAAATATGTTGGTAGTTTTTCACTAATTCACACTGTCACTCTTTGAAAGCTTCTGCTGTTTATGGAAATTATTCAGTTCAAATCTCAACACTGCCTCCACGGTTCCTGGTGGTACTGCTCTGGATTCTCCATCTGGGTACACATCTGCAAGCTCCTAGAAAATGGACAGAATTACAGAACGTATTCAGGGGACGGACAGAACGTTCAGTCTGTATCCGTCTGTGTCTTTAACGTAGAGCATAAATGAGCCCTTAGTCAGAACTGGATCAGAGATCCATTCAAGTCAAATGGGCTGGGGTGCAGTGCACAGCCTGGGCTCTTACCGAAAGTGTGCTGCACCCAGCCGGCTCCAGCTGGGCTCAGCATCCGGCTCCAACCAATGACAGTAAAATTCCGGAAGTCAGACGGCTTGCAAAGCTCTAATATAAACGCTAGCTGTCCTGAAATGTCATTTGAAAATGACAAATGAGCCGTACCGCGATATGCTCGTATTGAATATCAATACGTTGTTATGATGTGTACCGTCGCACCCCTAGTACATACATACTCTGAAAGAAATCCAGTTATGGACTGGAGTGTCTACACCAGGGTTTTCAGTTATCACCTTTCTTATTTTTTCAGATCTGATTATTACAATTATCTGGTTTTGAACCGTTATCAGAGTTTTATGGTCATGTAAACAGGCTCATGGTTAGGCACCATTTGACTATGAAGGAGAGACTTTTAGTGTCTGGTCTGGTTCACACAGGTCTATCTTGTCTTGAGGTGACTCTCAGGTTTGAATGAAGTCGACAAGTGATGGACAGACTCACTGAACTATATCAGAGCACAGGATTACATAGTTGGAACCAGCATTTTCATGAAAATATTTTTGCTGCAAAATTAATGTGGGCCTTAATTTTTTTTTAATTGTTTGTTTTATTTAAAAAAGTCAACAGCACACTAATTACTGATTATAATTCAGCACAGTAATGCTGATTCTCATATTGGATTTATGAGCATACAGCCACCATAGTTTGGCTGTGTAGAGGCCGACGGCCCACAGTCATTCCCAGTGGTTTCAGTTTCATTCATTCAAGTGTTGTTGCCTTTACTAATAATTCTCTTTCATGAAGTTAAACACAAACTTAGTCAGGCCAAACTGAATATGAGTCTGCTGAAATGTTGCTCAGATTGTGACAGATTCTTTAAGTATTTTGTTTAATTTTCATTCTTTGAAAGCGTTAACCCTGAAGTGCATGAAGAACTCCCTTAGATTGCATTTAACAACGATGCCAATAGGTGGGGATATTGAAGTAGGAATAATTCAGTGTGCCTCACCTCTCACTCTAATTCTCTTTGAATTTGTCCTTTCTGCTCTAATGTGAGCATTACTTAGAACTCCGTGCTGCACTAAGCCCTTATTTATTAAAGAATAAAAGGGAGCAAAGGCTGAATTATTGCAATACATTAAGAAAATGAAAGATGATGAGTTTAGTTCGACCACTCAATGGCGGGCGGCTCACAAGATTAGATTTTTTCCTCTTTTTTTTTTTTTTTTTGCATAGTGTGACGCGGCAGGATATTAAGTTATATCTACCCCCTGTAATTTATTTTTTCCGTCGGTCGACTAAATGAAGTTATTGTTTGTGTTTGAAGTGCAGCTTGTTATAACGGGAACAAAATAAAACGCGCATGCAGGGCTTAAAGAGGCGAGATCCCCTTTGGTGCCAAATTAAATAGGCAGGGGAGAGTGGGCTGTGATTATCTGACACCCAGCTCATCAATCATGTCATCTTCTCCTCAGCTACTCCTCCTCGACTAACTAACACTGTTAACCCTGTCCTCATCATTCAGCTTGCTGTCTTGCCTGTTAGTAGGTGGGGGTAGGGGGTGCCCTCACATCGTCTGTCAGCCTCCCATCATCCTCTCCCAGTTTGTTGAAATAGTTAGCCTCATAGCGTAATTGCCTAACTATTGCAAAACAATAACGACAAATGTCATTATATCGTTTTATATTGTGATAAATATCATATTGATTATTAATATTGATGTGTTTTATCTCAAATCCTCATGAACAGGACATCCTACAACTGTAGACATGATGTGTCCCAATGTTTTTGTCCATGTGGTTTATAAACATCAGTATTTCCTTAAAGTTTAATAGAAGATTTTTTTTTTCCCCTCAGTGAGATATGACGAAAGTAGATGGTTAGTTGTGGTAGAAAATTATTATTTAGTCAGAACATGAAAAATATTTTAGAAAAAAAAAAACAATGTTGAGAGAAATTAAGTAAAAACCATCACTGAGGCATTTTGGAAGCAAAGATAACAATTTAAACCAAACTAACTAATGCAATGATATTTATTACAATATAAAAGTATATTCTGATATTGGTCATCATTGTTTTGTATTCCAGACCCCTGTTAGAAAAGAAACAGCTGAGTTCAATGGGTCCACATACTTTTGTCCATTTGTGTATGAGTTAGGCAGTTGTGCTCTGAGGCTAACAAAATGCTACCATAATAGACCAATGATGCGCTCGTCTTCAGTACACCAGTTACAGGTTTTGGGGATGAGGTGTAGACTGATAAAGCATAGCAACACTACATTAAACTAAGACAGATCAGTCCATGGTTTTATTAAACATTTGAAAGGAGTGCTGAGCTAAGCCTCTAATTAATCACAAACTGAAAATTGGTACTTGATCCTAATTTACTGTATATTCAGACTAATATTTGTTGAAAAATGCAATGCAATACAATCTCTTTAGCAGCTTTTAAGAATTTTTTGTGTTTATTGATATTCAACTACTGTTTTTTTTTTTTGTTTTTTTTTTACAGTGTCTTTGTACAGAAATCAGAAAATACAACAGCAGATAATGCGATTCAAGCCAAAACTTTCTAAATAAAACCACTGGGATTGAAGAATAACTGTTAGATATGAGAAAAGTGATTTGTCAGTTCTGATGCATTCCAATTTCATTCTACAATAATATGGGTTGGATGCTGCTTCTAATCCTAATAATAGTCACATAAACCCTGTGATGATCAAGACAGACAAGACCAAGACTTTAAGAGGTTATGAGCAAATGGAAACCAAGACCAGAGCAGACACACACTTAGGACATTATGACCATCAAGTCTGTCTGTTTACTATAGAAATTTGTAATATTTTACAATAATACAGATTTATATAGTATGATGTGATTATACAATATGAAATTACACTAAAATACCAAGCTGCTTTGAACTTCTCAAGGTGGTAGATGTTTATTTTTGTTTTATGTAACACCTAGTGTGGGAAAAGCTGATGGGGACAACACTCAAAGTGATTGGACTAGACATGGTAAAACATTATATAGGCCTGTTTGAGCTACAAAAAGTATAATACACAATGTGAAAATGTTATTGAGGAACATCAAATTGTCATCTCATGCCCTGAACCAATCAACATCTCTCAAGGCAACATTACATTAGCAACATTACTCAACACATGCTATATTAGTATATAAGTATGTGTACATTTATCTAAGTCATTAATGTGTATCACTAACATTTGAAAATCTCTTCTCAGGGTGAGTAATGATTTGATTCCCTGGATACTGAGGAGCTGTATGAAGCAGCTTGTGGAAAGCCAAATCAATAAATGGCAAAAAGTTTCACATCTAAAAGAAAAAAAATATTTTTTTTCAAATTGCAGTGGTGATGTTAGCAAATAAATCCTAGAATGCACATGTACAGTCATGGAAAAAAATATTAGACCACCTTTGTTTTCAATTTCTTGTTCATTTTAATGTTGTTAAAGTTGAGACCAAGACTTTCAAAAAGTGGACTTGGGATTGAGGAGTGATCTCTAGAACTACATTGCTAATTATAACAATATAGCTGTGTAGCACTGCACTGTTCCCAGGATACTGGTTGTTATGGCTACAATTACACACAATTACACAGCCCATACAGCTCAACAGTGTTTGCTCTGTCGAGGCTTTTTACTACAACATCCCAATATGTCAAATTTTACATCTCAGTGAGTAACTGTGTTTTGTGTGTGTATACTTGCTAGTGGTTACTGGAGTCCGTCCTGCCTTTACATGTAACCAATTACAGCCGAAGTCTGCCTTAACTATGAATTATGGTGATACAGGCCATTGTGTTGGTCATGCATAGTGGAAGATTGTTTGAAAAAAAAAAAAAACAACCCCCCCCCCCCACACACACACACACACCCCATTTGAAAATATCACTCTCTGCCTTGGTGTGTAACAGCCACATTGATGTACACAAAGCAACTCATTCCTGAGTCCAGTGAGCATTGGTCTGCATACTATAAGGCCTGAGTGCCAGTGACATGAGACCCAAGCAAATGAATTAGAGTGGAGGTTGAAACAGAGCACAATGTCTGCTTCTATTAACCTGACCATAGCGAAAAAACCCTGCAGCAACATTTGATGCACTGTGCCATTCAGACAGAGTGGAGTTTGGCTTCAGAAAATCACAATGTTCTCCAGATGCTCGCTGAGTATTTCTCAGACACACCAGCGTTTGTCTGCCTGTCTGCTTTGGTACAGTTACTTTTCAGCTGTCTTATTTAGGAGGCCAGGTAGCAAACAGACAAAGAGAATTTTTCTGAATACTTGATGCCCTGCAGAGCCAAAACGGCTTGTCCTACCCAGACTAGGCCTCATGCTGAGCTTGGTTACTTACATGTATAGCTTCTACCGCAGGTGAAAAGTAGAAACACCGCGACTCTGACCCTCGCTGCTACATTTACAACATTCACATAATGTTATATTTAATCTTAAAACAAAATCACCATGGAGATGCCAATATTTTGAACGAGAACTGCAGTTATGAATTGAACAATCAGCTAAATGATGATCAGTTATTTTGACAATCGATAATCAGTTTTAGTGGTTTTTAAAGAACTTTTTAAGAGTCCAAATTCTTTGATTCCATCCATCCATCCTTTCAATTTACAGACTGTAAACTCAGTTTGGACTGTGTGAGCCAAACCAGACATTAGACCAGTTATAACACATCAAGTATGTGACATACTCTAAACAAGTTCATAAAACATTCTATGCATTACAGAGCTGGGTTTGTTGGAAGTTTTAGTGTAATATTGTTTTAAAATCTGTGTACTGTTACATGATTTATTTGAGCTGCATTCCATGCATATTACAGTGAACATATAAGTCATGTTCATGGTACCTGCTATGTTCCCATCTATCATTTTTTTAATTATCTTTTTTTGTCTTTACTATGCCATATTTTATTATCCTGCTGATGACACCCATATCCCTCTCCCTGAGGGCTAATAAAGTTTCTGTCTGTCCAGGATCTCGCTTATCCGTAACTGTGAGAAACTGCCAGCCCAGGAGCACTTTATTGTTCAGGAGTACCTGGACAAACCCTTCCTGATGGAGGGCTACAAGTTTGACCTACGCATTTACATCCTGGTCACGTCCTGTGACCCGCTTCGCATTTTTCTCTACAACGACGGCCTGGTGCGCATGGGCACAGAAAAGTATCATGCACCCAGTGAGGCCAATCTGGTAAGTCCATATTATTATTATTATTATTATTATTATTATTATTATTATTATTAGTAGTAGTAGTAGTAGTAGTAGTAGTAGTAGTAGTAGTAGTAGTTGTGGTGCTGTTTTTTTTTTTGGGGGGGGCAGTATGGATAGACAAGAATGGGAGAGAAAGTAGGGTTCCCTTTGTTACCAAAAACATTAGCTTGGTTTCCATTAAATTTCAAAAGAATTTTAGGCAAAAAAAAAAAACAAAAAACAATCAGATGTGCCTTACCACGAAATGTGTTGGAGTGATGCACTAGGCCAGGGGTGTCCAGTCCTGGTCCTCAAGAGGTACTATCCTGCATGTTTTAGATGTTTCCCTCTTCCAGCACACCTGACAGTCATTATTTGTCTTCTGCAGAGCTTGATGATAGGCTTATCATTTGAATCAGGTGTGGTGTTGGAAGAGGGAAACATCTAAAACGTGAAGGATAGTAGCTGTGGAGGACCAGGATTGGACACCCCTGCACTAGGCTGTGGTGTGTGATCACATGGAGGCGCTGTAGGACAGTTACATATGGCGCCAATAAATTACAGTAGAAGATGTAAAAGTTTTCCCTTTTACACTTTAGTGTTTTTTTCCATGGCTGTCTCCTCATCAGTTCACAGTACCTGTTGTACCAGACATGTTAAGTCATGTGACTTGAATGCTTGTTGCTTCAGTTATTCTTAAAAGGTGTTTTTGTGTGGTTGTGTGTGTGTGTGTTTGTTTGTGCAAGTGAGTGAAAAAACATTTTGCAAAATTATGAGATGTTTTTTTCAAAACTTGACCTTTCCATTAATAATAATTTCTTTATTGCAAAACTTCAAAATACGCGTTAAATATGTTTATGGAAACACACTTATGCATTAATTTAGGGGAATATGTAGTTGGTAAGGTTTGACTGCTACCAACTATCACTGCTATTTTACCATCATGTTGAAAATCTGTTATAAAAGCCCTAGAACTTCACTCTTACATCTGCACACCTTGATTCTGTATACAAGAAGGGGTGTAGTCTGATGACCTTAGTGAAGGATTCCAGTATCTGAGTGCTCTTCTTATAATATTAATCATAATCTTTTATGTGCCACATTTATGCTAAGTTACAGTGTGCTTCACAGAAGTAAAAAAAAAAAAAAAGAAGAAGCACACATAGATGTGAAAACACAAATGTTGTTGAACCTAATGTTAGTGCACACGGCTGCATCTGAGGACCATCTGTGTACAAGGCTGGTGATGAATCGTAGACACACACACACAACTGTTCTTGGCTTTATATTTGAAGGGTACATGCAGTGTGTGGCCAATCAGGGTAGTTAGTAGAGAAGTAGAACGACAGCACAGTGTACGTCCATTAACCAGAGTCATGGGCGTGTGAAACGCCACATATACTGCAAAAGTCAAAATCTTACCAAGATAATTTTCACTTGTTCCATTGGTAGATTATTTTGCTTGAATTAAGCCAAAAAATCTTGAATTAAGAAAAAAAAATCTGCCAATGGAACAAGTGAAAATTATCTTAGATTTTTTTTAAAATAAGATTTTCCAGATCTGTTGCCTAAAAATAATTTCTTATATCTCACTGAAAAGTTACTCTTTAGGTGATGATGTCTTATTTAAGTATGATGAGATATTTTGACTAGAAATAAGAAAAATACACTTGGTAAGATTTTGATTTTTGCAGTGTAATCAGATTAGACACGCTGTTTGAGAAGCACACTGAAATCTCATGAATGATCTAAAGAAATGTACACACTCTTATATGTGGTAAAATAGCAATCACATGCAGATGTTGAAACACACACACACACACACGCACACACACACACAGCATGTGCTGGCATACTGTATGCACACAGCTGAGCGTAAATGTCCACATGCCAGATGTCTCCTGTAATATCAAGGCACTCATATTTGCCTTGAGGTTCTGCACCTGCTGAAACACAGTCTATTGCTGATGATTGGCTGTTCACACACACGCACACGCACACGCACACACACACACACACACACACACAGAGCTTCCCATCAAGCATGATGCTTATCTACAGTATGAACACAGGCTGGACCCCTCTAGTGACACAAGTGTGTATTGTCTTACCAAGTCTATGACACATGATGGAGTGAGTCATGCCATAGAGATGGATGTTCAGTCCCACAGAGGGGGGGCTTCCAGACAACCGTCAGGGGCTGGAATGGCCTGCGGTCACAGCGTTATTACCTTGTAGGCTAAGGACAAGGATATATTGTCTTCAGCTGTGAGGGATAGTGTTTAAAGAGAGGGACACAACAAGGGTTATAAGAATGGCTGGTTATAGTCAACCCTTCCATGACGTATTAGCCACTGTGGGAACTACGGGGCACTGCTGGTCTGGCTCTTATGATCTCGAATGCTGCGGACTTTGATGATAAAATCAGTGTTGTTTTCTACTCATCTCACCTTAGGAAGCAATTTTTCCACCGTCATTAGGTTTTGACTCATTTTATAGATTTCAAATGAATTTTTTTTTCAAAATTAGGTTGACACATTTGCTATGTTGAGCTTTTTTTTTTAAACCAAAATCTAGACTACATATTTTTGTTTTCTGCATTCAGAGCGCATTAGCTTTGTCTAAATGAGTGAACATCACAACTGGATGGCACTGATTCTGACAAAAATGAAGTGAACATCATGTGCAGATATTTATAACTGTCATGCAAAATGACTGCTTTCTCTTTCAGATATGTGTGGAATGTGATTCAGATGATGCTCGTTGCTGTTTTGGTTGGTTTATACTGTCTTGTATGAGCTCTTGGGGTTTCGGTCTGCTTTAAATATAAATATACATTCCATATTTAAGGGATTCAGAATCATATTTGCGTTTCAATATCATCCTACAAACAAGAACGTAAAGTTAGCTTGTCACCTTTCAATCAAATGATGGTGTAACCATGGCAACGGCCAGCCTACTATGTCTGTCACGAACAGCTGTCAAAATAAAAATGTGACATCCCATAGCTATGCACTTAAAATGTACTTCACCACATACTCCATGACCCACTCAGAACAAGTCTGCAACCCACCAGCTGAGAAATCTGGCTCTAGATGCTTTCATTAACAGTCATTTCAATTATTTTAGAAGGAATATCTTTAAAATATACGACTGACAATATGCATACATATAACAAGACAGTGAGCTGTTTTTTTTTTTTTTCTTCTTTTTTAATTTCTTTAGGTGTTGTCAAGGGGCTTGTTAGTATTTTTTTTTTCTTTTCACTTTATTCTTCCTGCTTTAACTTCAGAGAAAATGTGGGTATGATGTTTGTGGGAATAAATGCATGAATGCCCTTGAGGATGTTGTATACTGTGATGATTATCATCAGTGACAAAGCTATCATTAGAATAAAAAGAAAACCTTCACAGGCCTTTGCTGGATTATTGCTATTTAAATAAAGTATAATAATAGCTATTTGTGATAGTGAGTAAGTATAAGGCCTGGATATGTTTCTTGGTAGAATGTGGACTTTGTCAAAGGGAGCTTTATTCATCTGCTCACTACATAAAGGAATTCAGGGGAAAGAAGGAGCGGATATTTTTATGCAGCTGCAAACAAACATGCCATCTGTGCAAATAAGATTGGCAATTGCTAGGACGATAGATGTATTAATTTTTAACATCATCTGCACATATGAAAAGATGGTTGCTTGTTTTACAACCTGTATATCCCACTCCTTTGATACTGTAATATACACCACATCTGGTCAAATGATCATTACGGCATTTTAATATGATGAAAATGGCAAGGCTTGTGTTGAGCTAAGGCTGTGTAATTAAATAATTCAGATGATGTGAGCAGTGATCGGTATCTATGGGATTCAGCATCTAATTTTCCTCAGATATGTATGACAATGTGAGAACCAACAAAGGCACGAGGACCTACAGCTCCAAAGTGAAGCCTAAGTTGAAGATGGTTTGTTAAAGGAGTGATATTTTGCTTTTTTAAATGGAATTATGCATTTAAAACATGTCCCTGTGGTCTCCATAAACTGTAAATGCTCTGCTTGGCTCTGAATTCTTCATTCATTCAACTCCACAGCTCCATCTTCAACCCTATTTCTGAGTAACGACACCAGAAAGGTGCTTTGCAGCGCTAACCCTTTAAATGCACATGACCCCACCCTCTTCCAGGTTGTTGACTGTGCGCTCTGTCCTGTTCAGCCACTTGAGTTTGTTGATTCAACCAACAACTGAACATTTTAGGAAATCTGCTTGAAGTTTGGACATATTTTCAGTATGGACTACAACTGCTGCTGCTGCTGACAAACAAATTAGGCGTATTCCAAGAAATGATTCTTGGAAGTCTTGACCTTATATGTGCAAATGTCATGATATAACTAGTTATAAATGTAACAAATTAAGAAGAAATTAAAACGGGCTGTAGAAATCCACTCGATGTCTGCCAAAATGAATATAAAGATAGTTTTGCAGCAGCTGGAGGGTTCAGATTCAAACTGTATGAACTATTAGGGTCCAAATACACAAAGAAATGAACCACAGACTAAGAAAAGTGGGTTTAGAGAAATATGAGCCCTTTAAGATGGTACTTTAATGATGACCACTGGGGTTAGCTCCTAAAAGCCCTGGCTCCTAAGACAGTATTTTTTTTCCAGGGCTTCTTCTGGTCTCATAGTTTTATTGGCACAATCTAGTAATTGACCTGCAGGTCATCTTGAATTTTTTACTCTCTTAATGACATGTTTCTTTTTTTGGGGGGGTTTCAGGTTTACTGACTCACTAAGCAGGTGTTTAGCATTGGCTCACCCATGACCCCTCACAGATGGCTCTGACCTGTCTGCCCTTGCGTCCAAACATGGCAACGGCCAAAATGCAAAACTAATGACTTCATAGTGACAGTTCAGAAACCAGTCAGTGACATCACATTTCGTATGCCTGCTCATTATATACAGTCTATATAGCTGTCGCTGAAATATGTCTTTGTTTGATATGTATATATTTTTGTTTGTTTGATTATGCACTTTTGCACCCCAAACCTGTATTGGTTTGCTGTAACTCTCATAATAAATGACCCCTGCTGGTGGGGAAAATTACAGGACAAGGTTACATAGTCATGTGTTGCATCTGGTTAGTTATGTGATGTTATATAGCAGGGGCAATGAGTTTGTTCTGTTTTTGGAAATTATGCGAAAAATGCATCTTTAAGAAGAGCTACTCCTTCTGATTAGAGGGCGTGCACAGTATGGATTACTTGTAATAATTATTTATATTGTTATGTATTTAACATTTATGTTAAATATTGAGTTAAATATACTTTGTGATGCCAACATTCTGATGTTATATGTCAATAGTTTCTATTATTTCAGTTTTTCACTGTGGTTTGTGTCTGAGATCTGAGACCATCAGTCGGTACATGGTTCTCTTGCTGGAAGAAAAAAGTTTAGGAGCAGCTACAGTCTGTGCTATGAAACTAAGATCATTTTTTTCTCTAGATATCAAGGAATTCTTTACCAGAGACAGCTGTCAACATGCACATCCTATTAAACACTTTTCCATTCTAACCGCCTTTGTTTCTCCACAGAGCCAGCTCTACATGCACCTGACCAACTACTCCGTCAACAAACACAATGAAAACTTTGAACGCGATGAGACTGTGGACAAAGGCAGTAAGCGATCCATCAGGTGGTTCACAGAGTTCCTCCGTACCAACGACTATGACGTTACCAAGTTCTGGGGAGACATCTCAGTGAGTGGAAAACCCACCCAGGCAGAGCACGTCAAGCGCACCGACACTTGAATGCAGACATTGATAACGGATGTGTACCTCCACAAAAACAAAAGGATGTGCAGTGTCATAACAAAACATGCCGCAATTGCAAACCACACACACATACAACTGTAGGAGTAATCCGTAAGAATACACTCATATGAAGCCAGCACATGCTGTGCAGACACAAGTCAACCAGCAAAGGTTTGATGTGATTCATTCTGACAGAGCCTCAGAGCTTTGTTTAACTCCAGGAAGAGGTTGGGGAAAACATCATTCCTGGAGGGTGAGCTCTCCATATCTGGCGCTGCACTTGGCGTTTCCAAACTCACTGTCTGTCTGTCTGTCTGTCTGTCTGTCTGGAGGATACCTCCTGTATTTAGATACCTCCTTGGTTTATTTCTGTACATGTCCTTTTGTCTCTCCTTTACTCTAATTTCTGTTCTATTTTTTCAACATTTTCTTTAGTCCTGTTTGTGTCCTAATCATTTTTTTTTTTTTAAACTCCATTCAAATGTTCAGTTTCTTTCCTCTTGACCTTGGCTCTGTCCTCCAATCATGGAGTCATTTGGGTTGGATAGTCCCTCAGTGCCTCTTCTCTGGTTTATTGTCTTGCTCTCATACCACCAGCATTCAACCTCAAAATCAAATTCCATTGGTTATTATACCCTCCTCAAGGCAATTCTGTCTTTCTTATTTTCATCAAATTTCATCTTTTTTGTTCTTTTTGTACATGAACTGCTGTTACAGCCAGTGTTTTCTGTCTGTTCTACTAGGTTCTTGGTCACATAGATAAATTCCACTACTCCATTGTCTTTTCTATTTTCCACATTCTGTAGTCTCTTCATCAGCTTTTATCAAGACATTAAAGTTTCTTTTTTGGCTTCGGGTCACTTCTGTCTTTCCCTCAGATAAACTCTCTGACTCAGCCAGACCATCTTCCTTTTCACTTGCCCTTACACCTTTTTTCTGTCTTCTCTGTCTTTAGAAGTTTGAGCACTTTGCTGTTAGTGTTGTCCATTCGCACACTGTGCTTTGTTTCAACTCTGTGTTTTTCACCTCTGCTCACTCTCTGCTCTCTCTCTTTTCATCTCTTCTATTTTGTTGTCGTGCAGACCTAGCAGACTGCCCTAACTCTGTTCTGCCAACGGTCATGGCCAGAGAGTCAGAGAGTTTGTTTGTCAAAAGTGTGTCTACTGGGATATCTTGTATGTGTTTTTTTTTCCTTTTGAAACAAGACATCTATTTCATATTGAGATATTATTGATGTGCTGTATGGGGCAAAATGTCCAAGGTTTGACAGGCAAAGCCACAGCTTTTTCATGTGGGAGTTACTTGGAGAGCTGTGTGTGACTACAAATGGGCTAGTTAAATATATCATTTTAAATGTTCTAATGATACACTCACAAGTTCACACTGAATGAGAAAAAAATAATAAAATTGAGCCCCCCACATTTGTGGGGTGTTGGCTGATCTCTTAGATCTATTGATTTTATTTTTACTTTATCTTTTGCAGTGAACATTCACAAATAGTAAACTTTACATTCTTAATGCTGTTTGGGGAAATGGAAAAAAACCCAAAACAAATACTGTTGATTGAGCATCGTCCTTCAGCAGCAGCCGTAGTTGTAAGGCTTTCAGAGAGTACCTCTGAGATGAAGTTTTTGTGAATTTTTATGAGCTTGTTGTAGAATATGTATTTATTTGCATTAGAAATCGACTAATGGTGGATTTTTAAAGGCTGATGTAATAAAAACAGATAACTAATGCACCTTATGCACACCTGGAATTAACTATTATTAGATGCCGGAGAATAGTTGAAGTGAATATTTCATTCAAAGAAATAAGTATCTAAATAAATGAAGAAAGAAATCCAAATCACTGAATATCAACCTAATCAATGACTGTGGAGCTGAACACAAACTAACCATCCAAAACTACATCGTTTCTCTCAGATTTCTAGCTGTTACTGTTCCTCAGTTAGTCCATTTTTGCCAGTTTTCTCCAGCTAATACTAACTATAGGCCAGTATTAGACCATGCTGATTTATCTGTGATTTGCTTTAGAGCAGCTCAGTTCATTGAACTGCAGTTACAGTTGCAACAGCATTTGCTATCTCGGCCTCTGCGATTAACAAAGGATAAAATTTGAATGTCCAGTGCATTTCTGGTGATGTTTTGCATTTAATGACATTGAACAGAAACAGGGACATTTTAAAAACTGCCAAATTCACTTTAAAAATTCATAGTACTAGATGTTTGTGCTGACAAAAAAAAGATCAGTAATCTCTGCCTTTTCCAATCAAATATTCTCAAATCGCAAATGCCAATCATTTGTATATATCATATTTGCAACATCATATTCAGCAATTGCAGCCCTAAATTCTATACATTTAAATTGCATAAAAAATGTCATACGTAGTAGTAGTCAAATACAGCCCTCCAACAGATGTGGATAGAACCATTGTGGTTTTTAATATGCTACAGTATGGTTAATTATGATTTAAAGGTACTAAGAAGAGTTAATATCAAGTTTTTCAGATTCACTTCTGTGATGATCCTACTTGTAAATTGGGGTCAACATGTGGATCCATGTTTCCACACTGTTGGATCATCCACACATGGATGGAGATCTGTTGGATGTGGATCACGGTTGATAAACTCCATCCAGCTGTTAGAATATTTAACCCCTTCATCTGGCCTGAAGTTTGTACACATGACCTGTTGAAAATCATAGTCATTGCCCTTTTGATTGTAATATGTTTAAGGTTTAAGTTTGTACAGTCATCTTCCATGATACAAAACATTCAATCAATGAGGTTGATTTTAGGTCAACCGACTGTGAATTCTATTGAGACTGAACAGGTTCAGGCAGAAGCTAAATGCTTCTATACGCCTCGCCTACATTCAAATCCAAATCAGTTTTAGGCACCAATCAATCCATCAAAAATCATTCCTGCTTGTATCCCTGGAAAATATCTTTACAAACCAATGTTTTGAAAACCATTAATGAATTACACATCTTTAAATGTATATTTATGTCATTCCATAATTTAGTTCCAATAACAGAAATACATCTTCTTTTTATACATTTAATGGCTTTCTGTACCGTAAACATACAGACACCTCTGAAATCAGACCTGCTTTCCCGTATTGAAAAGAGCTTTTGAACAGAGTCTGGGAGTGACCTTTGTTTGGTTTGGAACATTATTTGCACAGTTTTATAATAAAACAAGTCATTGAATTTTATAACATGAGAATTTAGAAACAGTGGAGTTGTCATGTGTACAAACCAAACACTAACCAGAAATCTTCATGGCGCCTTATTACGTTTTTGAATTGTTGGTCCATTTATGTTGGTTGAAAAAGCTGCAGACTGCAAATCTTGAGTCTGCTACAGCAGATCTGCATCAGTATTCCACCCCCCAAAAAACTGGTCAAATTCATAAAGCCCCAAAAGTACATGAACCAATAGAAACATGGAGATGAGCTCACTTTGAAATAAAAGGCTTTGAAGTTGCTGCCACTACAAGTTCCCAAAACTGTGGATTTGTCCTAAACAAACTCTGATGAATATTTGGATTTGATCGCTACTCTTCATATCTTGAAAAAAGGTTTAATTCTGAGATGTTTAGGTTTTCACCAGTGGACCTATTTAGAACAAAAATACTAAATAATAAAAATATATGATTAAACATTTGAGGCTGAGATTAAAAAAAAAAACAAAACAGTCAGAAAGATTTGAAAATGTAAATAGGCTTATAAAACCATTCCAGATGAAGGCAAACAATGCACACACACACACACGCACACACACACGCACACACACACACACACACACACACACACACACATACACCCTAGGTACTAAGCACAGGCCAATGCTGGGGGCTCAGGATAAGGAGGGAGCTGATGGAAACAGGGACACACACACATGTCACACACTGCAGCCAGTACTGGGGACTGGAGGCATAAATGAAGGTAGTGGGAGCAGGTGTTTGTACTGGGCAGCCTTTGGGTCAGACGGGTGAATGAACGGACAGATGGATGGAGGTGTGTGAGCGACAGACAGATAGAAAAAAGAGGGGGGGGCTCAGCCTTATCAGGCTGGAGCCAGACAACTGTAGCCCTCTCTCCTGTACCCAGTAGTCAGACTGGACTGGGCCAACTGCAGGCCAGTACCACTGTGTGTGGTTTTGCTGGTGAGGGGATAGCTTTATGCACACTGTGCTGTGTTTGTGTTTATCCCAGATGCACAGTGGGGAAGAGCAGCTAGGTAATGGCCAGCAAACACACATGAACACAGGTCTGTGTGTTAGGAACATTCACAAGGCTCTGCCCCAGAAACACTTTGTGTTTCACCTCAGCCTCCAGAGTTCCTTGAGACACAGGAGAATCTATGATTAATTATAGGTTAATCCTGAGGTGTTACCTCCCAACCGGTCTGTGTGCCATCATTGTCTGTCATTAGTGTGAAGCTGTAACCTGTAATTAAAGGATGGCTCTTAATCACACCACTTTGAGCTGAGAAGACCTTTAATCACATAACAAAATGGACGGAATAAGAAAGGTGTGATTTTTGCTGTCTTTGTCAGCTCAGCGTGGTGATTTTCTCTCTGTCTTTTTGTTTGTGTCCTGCCAGGAGCTTGTGGTAAAGACCCTGATTGTGGCTGAGCCCCATGTGCTCCACGCCTACCGTATGTGTCGCCCCGGACAACCACCAGGGAGCGACAGCGTCTGCTTTGAGGTCTTGGGCTTCGACATAATCCTGGACCGTAAACTCAAACCCTGGCTACTGGAGGTACAACCCAGTGTGTTTGACTTTAATTAAGGGGGTGTGTGCGTGTGCGTGTGTGCGTGTGCGTGTGTGCGTGTGTGTGTGCGTGTGTGCGTGTGCGTGTGTGCGTGTGTGCGTGTGTGCGTGCGTGTGTGCGTGCGTGTGTGTGTGTGTGTGTGCGTGTGTGCGTGCCCCGTCCTGTCTCCCAGTGAACTCTTAAGTCTCTGCTGTCTGTAGAAAATCTGTGTGGTAACAAGATAACTAGAGTGCATTTGATTTCTTTCTTTTCTTGTTTTACATCCTGATAAATAAATAGGATGATAAGGTTTGAGCTGCTCTGTGTGTTGCATTTCGTCCCCACATTGTTCCATATTGTTATTTTGAAGAGAAAACGAGTACATGTCACAAATTTTATCCATGTTTTTGTTAATTCTGTTGGTTCCAATAGACATTTAAGATACTTACCTACTAAAATATTCAGATGAGGAGATTATTTTACTTATTTTGCTGATTATTTTGTCATTTTTTATATTTTATTTGTTGATTATTTTCATTTAAATTCATTATTTGGGTCAAATTGTGTTCATTTTGTTTCTTATTGTGTTCATTTTTTTAACACATTTTTTTCATTTAGATTTTTTGCATACATGAAATTAAACTGAATAAAATAAGTGCAGTCTTCATTTCTGTTGAACATTCATTTAAATACCAAGTCATGTGAAGTAGATCTAAGGAGACCAAATGTATTTGTGTCATTTAAGTTAGACGTTCTCTCCACATGTTCCACATTATCCTACACAAACATACTCTTTGTCAAATACTTGCCTTGTTGAGGCCTGGCCACCCTATTCACACTAGTGCTATTTGTAGAATTGTAAAAGTGATGTGGATTTGTATTTGAGGGTGTTTGTGAGGCCTATAGTCTGCAGAGCTTCACCTGTCTACGCTGCTCCTTTAGTGACAGCGACTCCTAAACTGAAATAACGCACCATCACACAGAGAGAGGGAAAAGCTGCCTTACACTGACAGAAAGCATAAACACACTGATTTTGCTTACACACTGTCAACCTTGGTGTAGAGAAACACACACGCAAATGCATTTCGGAACACAAGGAAAACCATACAATCAAAGGAACACACACACACAGTCATAAACATACATATTTAAATACATACCGCAAACATGCACATGCAATTACATGCGTGTTTGCATCCATAAACATCCATATATACATCTAGGGATACAGGCAGCAGAGGAAGCAACAGCCCCTCCTCCTCATCTAAAAACACACAAATGAAAATATAGGTCAAGACAGCAGGTTGACTTGTAAGACGCCCACCCCTCATTCAGTCTTTTAAGTGTCAGTCATGTCATGAGTGGGATTCATGTCAGAAGTCCGCTCCAGGTTTTCCGTCTCACCGTTCCGATGTCAGCCAGTCAGTTAAAGCGTGACCTAAATCCGATAACCCAAAGTGGCTGCGCGCCTTTCTCCCTCACATCCCCCCCACACCCACACCACCCCTTTTCACCCCACCCCTTTTCCCACAAATTGACTCAAGGATGGGAAATGCCTGTGGGATAATTGTTTGTTTTTCCCCCCATCATGCCAACCCAAAATAAATCTCGCGATTTCCAGAAGCCCTCTGATTTGGTGGAGGAAAAAAAAGTGACATCTGATATTTTGTTGAGTTTTTTTTTTTTTTTTTTTTTTTTTTTCTTTCGGAAGATCCATCGTGGAATAAGGGGTGTTATAATTACCCCACCTGACTCTTATTTGTGTCTGGCTGAGCAGTTGAACTCTATCAGGATGAACAATTGAGAGGATTTTGTTCCTTTTGAGTGTGACAGTATATGTCTGCGTTTTTGGGTTGGTGCGCATGTAAATGTGTATGAGATGTAGCAAAGAGCCGTGAATGCAGTTGTTCCACTCCAGCAGTAATGATCCCCCCTGTGCTAGTAGCAGCTCTCTATAACCCTCATCAATTAACATCCCCCTTACACACACACATACACACACACACACACAATCCTGCCTCTCTTTCACGCAACATTTGCAGCAACAATCATTTATTTCCAAAATTCAACTGATTAGTCAGGGGATAGTTATAGGCATAGAGACCCCTTCTCAAAACCTCGCTGCGCAATGCTGTCAAGCCTGGAAATAACTTTATTACCACTTTTTAGCCCATCGACGCTAATTCCTATTCAGCAGGGACACAGTGTGCAACCCAGGCCCATAGGCTGCTTGCCACAAACGGTACCCTATGGCAAGCCCTCAGGTCCAAATTAAATTTTTCAGCAGATCACTTTGCAGCATTTTGTGGTAAATTGAATCTATTTCAACCCATTTCACCATTTTTTGTTTGTCACACACACACACACACACACACACCCCGTCACCTCCCAGGAGAGGAAAAAAATTGTGTCAGGATTTGATAAACACAATGTAAGTGTTACACGTTTGTTTTGCGTTCGTGGACCTGCGGCCTCTCCGGTTTCGTCGTCAGTGTCACTGTGAATTACGCGTGCCACGACTCGTCAGGGGCTTTACCCAGACCACTGTTCCGACACCGTCTTCCTCTCTTACTTTTTAAAATGTCAAAGTCGGTTGTCGGGCATGTGAATGTACAGGCCAGGAAATGAAAGTTCAACCTATGTAAACTCAAAGCCAGTCAGATACCTGAGAGTTAGACGGTGTCGTATAGAGGGAACTGTCAAAGGACATTAGCCTTGCCTTCTGTATTTGCATTTTTGTCTGTCATTTGTGAGAAGCCTGCGGAGGGAAAAAGGAACACAACTGCTTTTTATATCTTCCTATTACTACTCCAGAAAGTAGTGACTTTTTTTGGGACAAGGTATTCAAAATAGTTTAAGTGGAAGCTGCAACACACTATACGACACCTCTGAACAAGCACAGAGAGGAATCATTGTCCATATACCGATAGCAAACACAGATACCCCAGGAGAACAACTCACAGGCCACCACACACCTGCTAAATAGCTTGTCACAAGGGTGAAAACAGAGAAGGCGAGAGTGATGCTTCATACTCTAAGGCCAAGCATGAACCAGACTCATTGTGTAGAGAGGGAAGAAGAGAAGGTAGAAAGAGAGAGACAGGCTTTTGTGTGATGCTTATCTTAATTCAGTGGGGTTTTCAACACAGGTTTTACCTCCTATTGACATTCAAAACATCAGCACTACATTGCTACACACACACACACACACACACACACACACACACACACACACACACACACACACACAGTCTTACTCAAATGGCGAAACCCGAGACGTTCGCTTTCATTAAAGCAACCCAGACGGCATCTGTGTCTCGTATAGGGAAGGCGTTTCATTGAGCCATGATCTTCACTTCACTACACACATACACACACACACACACACACACACACACACACACAATCGAGCATGGTGTTTCCATGTGCTGAGGGGACTAGACATTAATGTACCTTCATTTCCTGGAGACTTTAACTCTAACCTTAACTATGACAATATGCCTGAACTGAACGCTCACTTGGAGATGGTGATAACGACTAAATTGTTGTCATGATAAATATTTTTATATCATTGGCACACATGAGAGAAAGTTGAAGAAAACAGATGGTTATTTTTTTGTGGTTTTTCTTTGTCAAACATAAAAAAAAGGCACAAAAGACATGAAAAAAATGTTATTTGTGTTTTTCTTTGTAAAAGATGTAAATAGATTAAAACTATTTAAAGACTAAGCAAATTTAAAAATGGTCATGGGTTCTTATTATTTTTTTTTTTAAACTAGAAGATAATAACAAGAACCAGTGTAAAAGAACTAAGAAAAAATGATGGAACAAGTAAAAAAAAAAAAAAGTGTAAATGGAGCCAGAAGAGTACTGTGTAAAAGATGGAACCAGATGAAAATAGCATAAAAAAGGTGCAACTAGGCAAAAGACAGAAGACGCCTGGGGTTTTCAGTTCTTTATAAAAAGATGTAACAAGGGCATATAACAAGATAAACAATGTAAAAGACATTTGTGACTTAATTTACAAAATTATATAATTTAATATTTTTTTTAAACATTTAACAAGAAGAAAATGTAAAAGACACAACGTAGAAATGGTGTAGAAGACAAAACAATGTAAATGCAACAAGACAGAAAAGACAAAAGACACAATGGGACAAAGCTATATAAAAGATGCATACTGGATGCAAAGCAATAAAAAACGGCATAAAAGATGCAATAACACGAAAATGGTTGTGAAAGGTGCAGCAAGATGAAAACAAAAAAAAAAATCACAATGAAAATGACTCAAAATATGCAACGCGATTGAAATAGTGTAAAAGATGCAACAAGACAAAAGATGGCTGTGTTTTTAAAAATTATTTGAAATAAAATATATCAAGGAGGAAATTAACAGATAACAAGGTGCAACATGATAGAAGAATAAGAAAAAAAAACAGTTGTGATTTAATTTTTTTTTGTAAAAATAAGATGTAACAACAATAACACAATGTAAAACACAAAAACTATATGGAAGCATCAACAAGATGAAAACGATGTAAAAGACACAAATAAACGTGACCTGAAAGATGCAATGAGGCAGAAGATGCCGGACAGTTTTACGGTTATTAATTCTTTGCAAATAGATGTAACATGGAGAAAACAATACAAAAGACATAAAAAGATGAAAGCCCTGTAAATGCACCAAGATGGAAATGATGTTATTTATTGTTTTAAAACAAACACTTGGTAAATAGCAGAACACTGAGAGTACAAGGCAGAACATAAATATAATTCACTCAATCCAAACCTAAGCTTGAAACCAGCGTTATAATGTAGATTTGTGTTTGTCTGCACAGATCTGAGCCGTCGTAACGTTTGTCTCAGCATAATTACTTAAGTCATCCACTATATGGACAAAAGTATTGGGACACATGAATTCAGGTGTTTCTTTTCTAACAGGGGTCTGGGATACAAAACAATAAGGACTAATGTCAGAATATAGTTTTATGTTGGGATAAATATCATATTGATTATTAATATTGATGTTTATATCTCAAATCATCATGAACAGGGCATCTTACAGCTGATGTGATCCAATATTTTTGTCCATATAATTTATAAACATCAGTATTTCCTTTTTGAGAGTGAGATGTGAAGAAAGTAGATGGTTAGTTTTGGTAGAAAATTATTATTTATGGTCAGAGCACGACAAATATTTTTAGAAATTTAGAGGTATAACATTAAAATCATAGTCACAAAAAAAAAAACAATCAATGTTGAGGGAAATTAAGTAAAAGCTATTTGAGGTATTTTGGAAGCAAGGGTAACAATTTAAACCAAACTAACCAATCCAATGATATTTATCCTAATATAAAACTATATTCTACATTAGTCATTATTGTTTTGTATCACAGACCCCTGTTAGAAAAGAATTCAACGTGTCCACATACTTTTGTCCATTTGTGTATGAGTTAGGTAATTATGCTATGAGGCTAACGATCATTGACAGTGCAAACAGACTTGGTGCTCGTACCCAGTGTGAGGTCATACCTGTCCCATACATGACACACACCGGCTGCTTCAACTGTGGGTCATAGTGGCTTTGACTTCCTGTGCTTTCATCGTGTTTTTGAAAGCAAATTTAAAATACTGAAGTGCGAGAGATATAATGCACATATATTCAGCTCATTTGGGGAAATGACACAGGCCCTCGTCATATAACTCTGAAAGGATGTGACGTGCTCTTGAAACTGGGCCGTGCAGGTCAAAGAGAACAGCGGGCTTCTCTAAATCCACCGTGAGTCATAAAGACTGCCTTTACTCGATGGCAGAATATAGCAGTGGGGCGGCATTATCACACCTGCACCCCCCCACCCCCCCCACCCCCTGTCTCCTCCTCCTCTTCCT
>JAPQRP010000020.1:35951589-35962311 GCA_037367295.1 Apogon hyalosoma
GTTTGAACCAGAGGTGGAACAGCCCATAGTGAATGAAGACACTTTCAGTTTGTGAGGACCTGTATTCAGTGACTGAACAAACCTGTTCAGCTGATCACAATTTGTCCACAATTCATTCTGTAATGACCAATGCTTCCCTCTGTAATATGAAGGGAACCCAAAACCAATTAAATTAATTGATCTCTAAAATACATATTATTCTGATCTGTGCATTTTTAATGGTGTTAAGTGTAGATAGCAAAGCTTTTCAGGCCACTTTAGTATAATTCATAGTTATAAAAAAAATATGATTTTGATGCCTGCAACAAAATGAAAGTGTTCAAACAGAGACAAAATGAGATTAAAAAGTTTCTAGAATCTGCAAGTACACTTTTTCTATTCAGTTCCACAGTTAGCAGGTTAATAAAAATACAGGAAATAATATTATGAATAGATTCACAGTGAGGTGAATTTGAGTGTCTAAAGGCCAAGGACAGAATTCAGTGTTGAATGTGCGTAACCTTTGACTGTCAAGTGGCATTGCAGGAGAAACAGTTATGCTAGCGTGTTGAATATAGACTCATGGGCTCAGGAGGACTTTGGAAAACCATTATTACCCAACAGTCCACCACTATGTCCAGGAATAAAACCTGAAATTGTTTTATGCAAGAAGAAATAACTATATCAGTTTCTTATAGAAAGAGTTGTTTGGATCTGAATTCACCTCAGATTGACTGAAAAACTGAAGAAATGTGGTTGAGCTTGTTTTCATGAAAAACAGATGTCAGGTTCCACATGTCAGAGATGAAAAAGACTATCCCAGACTGTAATCAGTCAAAGGTGCAAATTCCGCATCTGTGATGGTCTGGGGCTGCATCAGTGTCTACATGGCTGACGTGAATACATGTGAGGGTACTGTTGATGTGAAAGCCATAAGGCATGTTTCCACTGCAGGAACTTCGGGGGAAAAGTGGAGAGGAGGGGTTTAGAGGAACGTCCTCTCACTCGTCTCCACTGTCAGACCCATCATAATAAGTTCATTAATTGTTATAATTGTACAACTGATTTGGCCATAGAATCCAAACAGTTCCTGCACATCTGCATTAGTCCACTTATTATACAGTACTTACACTTATCGTTTGACCCATGGGGGGGGTTACCTTCAAGTTTCTGCGGTGGAAACGCACCTATAGTACTTTACATCTGCTGCCATTGACTTGACCTCTGTTCCCAGAGGTCTGTGGTTATTTCAGCAGGACAGTGTCAGTCCTCATTCTGCTGGACTGTCCTGTCTGCAGTCCACATCTGTTTGCATTTGACAATGTATGGATATCATGAAGAAGACAATCAGATAGTGGTCACCGTGGACGGTTCACCTGGTCAAGTCAGGGAAACCGCAAGACTGGACCAAAACTCCACTTGCTACAGTCCAACAACTAGCCAAACAATTAAAAAGTTGCAGGGGTGCCATTGGGTGAAAGCAGGGCATACTGCGGTCCGCAGACATGTCACCAGTTCATCACAGGGCTGACATTTAAGGCCTGTTTCCACCGCAGGAACTTCAGGGTATTTCCCATCTGCCTCCTGTCTCCCTGACATGGTCAAAAAAGTGTGAAGAGCACACCAAATCTACTACGGACTTGAGTGTATGTTCTGCACTTGTGTGAGACGTAAACCCGGAAATGACGGAGCATCTCTCTAGACCCAAACCCAGAGCTCGCTGTCATCAGTCATTGTTGTCCAGGAGGGATGTTGTTGTACTTGTTGAATGGATGGTTAGTAATAAGAAGATTCTGGTGTTGTCTGCTCTAGGGCTTCTTCTTGTGGAAGAAGAAAGATGTGCAGGAGCAAACGGAGCAGAAATGGCACTATGCTAACAATGCTAACAGTGTTGACCTGATGGAATGAATGAAGTCCATGTTTCAACACTGACTGTCACTCATTCAGATCTGATCTGAGCAGTTCATGGCCTATTACAGAAGACAATAATAGTGGAAGGACCTCAGCAGAGCTGGATTCACATGGAAACTTCTGCTTCACTGATTCACTAGTCCAGGGTTATCCCTGCACCAGTCAGATTGGTCCAACTGAAGCACTGGGAGTGGCTGATTACACATGTTGAATCAGCCCAAAAGACTGGTGATGGCATTAGCGATGGCCAGTCAAATGGAACACACCAAACAGACTCATGTCAACAACCTCTCCAGACTGCCCGACGACATCCAACAGCTGAAAATCGGGTCGGTGCGTCTTCGCCTTTACGGGGACTAACCAAGTCCCTGCTTCAGGGTAGGTACTCCAGACGGCCCTGAAATCTCCTGGGTGGAGTGTAAAGCTTAACTTGATGCTGATTGGGTCAACCCAGAGCAGGATCGGAAAGGAGCAGCATTATTAAAGCCTCACCGAAGACGAGTAGGAAATAGATTTCAGTATTGATGAATTTTGCAATCGAAAGAATATTGTATGATAAGTGGACCGACACTGATGTGCAGGCACTGCTTACATTCTGCGGCCAAATCAGTTGTGTAAAGATCGCAATTAATTACGTTAGTGGTGGGTCTGACTGCAATGGAAACACGGTAGCTGACAGGGATGAGTGAGAGGATGCTCATGTAAATTCCCCTTTTCCCCTGGTACCCCAAAGTTCCTGCGGTGGAAACACACCTGTAGAGACAATCAACCGTTCACTCACACATTCACACCTATGGGTGATTTAGTGCCCAGTTAACAGTAGTGCATGTCTTTGGATGGGGGGTGAAAGCCGGAGTACCTGGAGAGAATCCACACATACACGAGGAGAACATGCAAACTCCACATATCAAAATTTCACAATGGAAGTCATCACCCTCTATGAGCTATTATTATTATTTTATTTTGGTCTTATATAAGAAGTACTATCCTCCCCTTTTTCACAGTTTAGAGAAAACGCTTGATGTCATATTCTAGGTGTGAAATTCTGGAGGGTAAAAATGTAAAAAAAGTTTGTCTTTGGGGTAAGAGAGTGTTTTAGTCATTGATAGTAACTTTTTTTGTGCTCTTTCCCCTTTTGTCCTTTTATTTAGAAGACTTTATTCTAGGTCTCTTTGAATAGAAGTGGGCAGGGAATAGGATGAGGCTGGCAGTGACTTTCACCTGAAATATTTAGTCCTCCTTTTTTTAATTCGGTTTTCTCCTATTTCCAGAAAGAGCGATTGGCACAGGTCCGCAAGCAGATCTCTAGAGAGGAGCATGAAAAGCAACATCTGGGGAACTACAGGTAAGACAGAGGAAAACAGTTGGGTGAGGGTGGGGGCAGGGGTATCCTTTCCAACAACTCCACCCACTTAAATGCATGCCAACTCCACTTACTTTTATGGGGTCATCTGCAGAGCGTCAAGCTCTCAGGAGAATAAATAATGCCTCTGCAGAAAGAACAAACAACACAGAGCATGTTTTAAGAGCATGATGAATTAAGACGACATGTACAATAGAGAGAGGAACCGAATGAGGTGTACTGTGAGCAAGGTTCTAGCACAAAGAAAAGAAAATACATATTTATGAGGTTTACGTGTATTGTATCATACAATGACATACTACCTGAGCTGTGGATAGAGGAGCTGAGACATGAAATAAGTATTTTGATAAAAAACATGAAGGTTACTGACAGCTTTCGCCTCTGAAAACCAAACTGAACCTGCTTGGTCTGGATCATTCAGTGTATGATCATATATATCATCTTCCAGCATTTGTCGAAAACTTTTGCAAACACTTGTGTCTGCAGTTCTTCATACGTGCTGATGTTTCATCATTGTTGTCCATGTTTCTTATAGTAATTCAGTGAACATTACAGAGTTCTCATCTCTCCACATGAACACACGCAAAATTATAGGTGGACGATATAGTCAAAAATGTGGTTGAGAGAAACCTCTTTACACATCTGTATGTGTACTCATCACAATACATATCATCATCAAATCATTAAATAGCAGAATTTCTTTCAGGTTTATAGGCTAGATCACTGAAAGCAAGGCAAGTTTATTTGTATAGCACTATTCATACACAGGGTGACTCAAAGTGCTTTACAAAGGCATTAAAAAAAAATCACAGAAGAATAAAAGACATTACAAATCACAAAAAGGGTTAAAAAAAAGTGAAATGTAAAATGTGATTTTAAAATGCATTCACAGAGCGAAATAAATACATTAATTATATTAAACCATACATTAAAATTAACATTAAAATTAAAACAGAGTAAAGCAAGACATTAAAATAAAAAAAGTGCATTTAAAGGACAAGATTGAAAAGAGTTTACTCATAAGCGCATGAAAAGCCTGACAGTTGGTTTTTAGTTGTAGTGATTGAAGCTCTGTGCTGACTTTTGATTGCTCTTCTTTTGGTCCAAAAACAACTCTTAATTAAATAAACTCTTCAGTAATTAATGAAAACAAACAAAGTGGCATGCAAAAGAGAATGAGCATGAAATACAAACTACTGTTGTTATGTAAATATATATTTACATAAATGCACAATGTATAAGTAAGAATATAAAACTAGATCATGTTTTTCTGCCTAACCCTACCGTTTGCTAAATCAGCCCTCCGTTAGACTTTTTCACATTTATCTTTTATTGATATGCCAGCTTTTTCACCTCTACCAAGTATAAAAACTTTTTTGCAACGTTTGTTTTTTAAAATGTCACCATTTTTACTTGTTTTGTTTAATACACAGCTAAAACCAGCTGGATGGAAGTGCCCCTCCTGTTATTCCCTATACATCTCTATGCACCTCAACACAACTCTTTTGTTCTTCCATGACTCTTGAGTGAGAACCTTGCAAAGACATGAAGGGTGTCAATTTTTAATAGTCACCTCCCAGTCAGAGCATGACTCAGCAACACCAACCTCTGATTTGCCACTTGTCCCTTGTAAATAGTTAATGCTCCCTTTCTGCCTTTGGTTCTTCTTTATCCGACATGAACACACACACACATTTTCCTGGTTTGGATTTCCTGTCTCTATTTCAATCCCTTGCGCACATACACATCTTTTTTTTCCCCAGGTCTAAGTGACTTCTTGACTCATCACTTGTCTGAATGGCTGGTTGGAATGCTGATCCCAGCCTGCATGAAGTGCTGTCACCTCCTTCCTCTTTTCCAACAGGCAGTCAGACAGTCAATCAGACAGGCTGAGGTCCGTCTGGAGCAGCACTAATAAAGACCTCTTAACATTCAAATGGTGTCCTGGCATAGCGCAGCACTGGAGTCTGATTAACACACTGCTTCTCGTTAGAGGAGCTAAGGTAATGAAGTGCGTTACATTGGACTATTAGAGCTTGCATCAGGTCCGGACGAGTCTGGACCCTGTGGCTTTAGAGGGAAACGCTGCCATTGTTGCTGTTCATTTAATGTCTTGTAAGCTCAGTTAAAGTTACTGCTGGACAAAAAGAAAATAGCTTTGAGTGGCTTGACCCCCCCCTCAGAAAAAGTATAAAAGTAAAAGAATATATTAAAAATATAATAATATTAAAATATCTATGTAGAAATAATAACAATGACAACAGTGTAAAAGTATATCTAAAATATTTGTGAAAAAATATATGTGTGTGTGTGTGTGTGTGTGTGTGTGTATGTATATATATATATATATATAAGCATTTTCATCTCATTACATTTGCTTTGTAACGGCTTTTTGCCTTGTTTTGTTTTTCACGCGGCATGTTTGCATGTTATTACAAGTTAAATATCATTTTCACCCCATTACACTTTTTTCCTACATCATTTTAGCCCCATTTTATCTTTTATGCCATTTTGTTCTTGTTGCATATTTACTTTGTTTTAGTTTTGTTCTGTCTTTTACATTGTTTGTATCTTTTTGTGACTCTTTGGTCATTTTTATCCAATTACATCTTCTATGTCATTTTTGTTTGATTACATCATCTACATCATTTTCTTCTTGTTGCAATTTGTACGTCATTTTTATCTCATTACATCTTGTATGTATTTTTTCCTTGCATGTTTCTTATGAATAATTACATGGTTTTCTTCTTGTTGCATCTTTGACGTTTTCATCTTCCTGCATTTTTTACATAGTTTTCAATTTGTCATTTATTTAAAGCTGTCTGTCTCTACGTCTTGTATGACTTTTGCAGCTGAGGCATTTTTGGATTCAATGTGGATTTAGTTTATAAGTTATGTTACATTTATAAACTTCCAAAAAACACTCTTTTTCTATTTTAATGAAAATTAATTCATGTATCAGTAAAAACAGCCCTCTGACTCATTGTGGGTCCTGAAGTTTGAGAATGAGCATCTTTCTGCTTTTAACCCCACTAGGAACATCTGGGAAGAAAATAACCCTGACCAGGAACATTTTTTTGGAAAGATAAAATGTTAGATCACCCTCAAAGAAAATGTCCATATGTTCAGGGATGGTCGGAGCCAAGAAGACAAGTGTTGACCTTATGCTTTGAGTCAAGTGATTTATATTGCTGCTTGAGGATTGTCCTGATATTATCATTCAGAACCAGTTTATCTGGCTTTTACAAGGAGTCTGTATCTCCAGAGAAAGAATCTGGCCCAAGCATCTTAAAGCTTGTAAAAAGTATAGCGGCTACAGGAGAACATTTCATATAAGATACTGTCAGGGGAGGAAGTGATTTAGCAGTTGGTTCATCTCAGGTCTTCTAACATTCAGTCGTTGGTTGGATTGAATTGTAGTAACTCAAATAATGCATAGAATTAGGTTCTGGTTTTTTTATTGGATGTTTGATCTTATTGGGTGTTTTGATTTTAAACAGATGTCTTATTTATTGCTATTCATTATTTTATTTTGTGGCACTGAAGAGGGTAAGCTCTACCCAGTTTCGTTGTATAGCCATTGTACAATGACAATACATTCTATTCTATTCTATTCTAACCTCTAAACATTATGGAATAATTTACCACAAGCAGCATCTCTGGGGAAAAAGTGAAATAGCAGATGGGGTGGGGAAAAAGTTTTTGTGGCATAATAGTGTAAATGTTAAACTTTACTGTGCATTGTATTCACACTATGTCAGATGTGGTATGAGAAGTGTATTCCCAAATGAAGTTTAGAAATCAATATTTACAAAAGCCTTCCTTTCATCGTTCCATTATAACAAAATTACTTCTGCTTTGTATGTTTATCTCAGTTTTTTTAAAGAGGCCTGTGTTTGTGTCAGTGGCCTGCGGATCCATATGGCCTGTCTGGGAGGTGTCGGATTATAAATACGCCTGTGCAGAAACCAAACTAACCCTTTGCTTTCACACGCTGTACGTGCTAATGCTTATTTTGATTAATACATTGTCGTTGTTTTGATTTTGATGGTTAAAGCGATGACTCTGGGGGCGAGTTTGGAGATGTATTAAATGGATAACCAGGCAAAGGTTTATACATTTTCCTAATCCCCCCTGACCTAAGATAAACACTGGTCACTGTTAGTTTAGTCTGGAGGACGCATTGCTATGTGGAACATGTGAACAGGCACATTAGCAAAGACTGCAGCAAATGGGAAAGTAAGAGCGCACCTCAGTGTGATTGTATGTATTTGTGGGAAGCTGATGAGCCTTAAGGCAGTGATTCTCAACTGGTGGGTACCAGCCCAAAGGGGGGTCGCAAACCTGTTTTCAGTGAGTCGCAGGCCTTTGCCTGGGCCCAAAATAATGTTAAAGCTGCATATGACTTTTGTCACCAATTTTTCATCAAATCCGTTAAAGCCCAGTCATAGCCTAAGTATCATGAATCTATGTATTTCCATGATTACTCACTTGAATCTCTTCTCTCACGGTGAACAATTTCGAAGTGTACTCCACCTTAAACAGTCCATTTGTTTACAAACAGAGCCAGTGGGTCACTCGGGCATTGTCGGAAATTTTTTGCGACGTGCATTGTGGGAAGCGCAGCTAAATGCAGCCACGGTAGCAACAGGCAATGAAGCTGTTTGTGTTGCCGCTGCGACCATAATGCGGCTGCGTGTAGCTCCATTTCCTACAGTGCCCTGTTTATGGTGGAGTACACTTCAAAATTATTCTCTGTGAAGGAAGAGATTCAGGTGAGTAATCACAGAAAGATATGGATTTGTGATACTTAGGCTATGACTGGGGTTTTACAGATTTGATGAAAAATTGGTGACAAAAGTCATACACAGCTTTAAGAAACATTAGTTAAATTCATTTTGCATGAAAACACTGTGTTAAAAATGTCTGCTAATGAAAGGTCCCGATTGTTATGTCAGCTTAATGATTAATGCTTGAAGAAGTGACTGGATGCACTTTTTAATATTGAACTGAGTGCACTTTTTGGTCTTGGTTCAAATGAATCCAGTTTAGTGTTAAAGGGAATATTTCCTTCTTTGGCATCACCACCTGCTGGTCATTTTGGTTTATCATTAAACGTGTCCTTTGTGTTGGCATAATGTGATAGTCTATATTATCTCAGATTACAAACACACCATCTTTTCATTAAACAAATTTGAGAAGTTTAACTTTTATCAGTTTAGGCTTGTCATTGAGGGGTGATAGTGGGTCTCAAAGCTAGACCAGTTGAGAACCACTGCATTAAAGCATTATGTCCCAGCAACAGTGAAGTGAATGCAGAAGTACCCACACCTGCAGGTCTTTCAGCAATCTCTTGGCCTCAAAAGCAAGTCATTTGCGATTGACTCCTACTTCCAACTGTACATCAGAAACAAACCTGAACAAGTGGTGCCAGGCACAACAAACCTCGCACATAATACAGTTTATTTTGGCATCAGTCCAGCTGACCTCATCTTGTCTATGTGTGTGCTGATGTCAGCGTATCAGTTGCCTCTAAATATGTGCAAAGTTTGAAATAAATTGAAACCCATTATTTAAATTTCGCCCATTATAAGTAAATGGGGAATTTTTTTGTTTGTTTTTTTTTTTTTTACAAATTCATAACAAATTTGAACTTTGACCTACTTTTCGCAAAATGTAACCACATCTATTCTGGGTCACTGGCAATCTATAAACCAGTTTGGCTTGAATTCAACCAATGGTTTTGCTGCTACAGACGTGAAGGTTTGCCCATTATAAGTAAATGGAGGAGGAAAAAAACGCTTAAAAAAATCCATTAAAAAATTTAACTTTGACCTATTTTTTCCAAAATGTAACCACATCTATTCTGGGTCACTGGCAATCTATAAGCCCAATGTGGTATGAATTCAACCAACAGTTCTGCAGCTGGAGTGTTAACAATCAATGAAACAATCCAAACCAAAAACAGTACCCCTTACAGAAAAGAGCAGAAAACATACATTTTCTGTACAGCTCTATCAAAGGCTGCGTTTATTTAACTTCACATAAACAGCCTAATAATAGGTGATGATGTAATCAAACACTGTCCACTCCCTGGATAACCTGAACCTGATCTGCTCAGATCTGTCACATTAACCTTGATCAAATGAAATGTAGAATCACTGAAATATGAGCACGTTATAATGGCATGTAATGTGACAGCAGAGACGACCAACCAACTTACATTGCCAGCTATGTTGTTTCAAGATGGCTGCACTATGCTGATGACGAAACTAAAAACAATGAAATACAGTCTAGTTGTCTAATAAATCCAAGTGAGTAGTACTTTTCTTTGTGGTGTCATGTCTTACCTAAGGACCAAAGACAATAAAGCACATGTTGCTCAGTGTTTCAGGCTCTACCACTGAGTAGCACCAACACACTTATTCTGCAGCTTATCCATTAATTTGCTCATTGGCACTGGCAGGAGAATTAACCCACTTTATGGGCTTGTGATGATGGGGTACACTAGGACAGTGGTTCACAAATGTTTTACAGTGGACTACCCCCTGAAATATATATTTTTAGCTAAGTACCCCCAACTCTCGCTTCAGCATATTTGATTGAAATAATTTGGCAAAATTTGTTCCTGTGTCAAAGGTGTCTGTTTTTATTTTCAAATCTTTGTAAATAAGCAACATATATTTAAATGGAATGAAATGTTCTTAAACTGTTACCAAAGCACAGGGGGAGCCTCCAAGTTTTTAAAAAATATTAAAATAAAATAAGATCAGGAGAGTCCATTTTATTACATGAATGTATTTATTGTGTTTTATATTTCAGCATTAATTCTCATTATTTATTTTGTATTCAGTACATGATGACTTATTTAAAGTATGCTTACCCCATTTCAGAAAGACTGCAGGACCTAGACAATGGGAGAACATACAAACTCCATTGATGGACCCTGTTATGTTGAAGAGTCAAACTCTGAACCTTGAACTTTGAGGCGATGGTGTTAGTTTCTGTTTCTGTGACTGACTTCCTCATTCATCACCACTGCATTGGAGTGCATTTTTATATAAATCACCTGTTTAAATTATATCATGTCTTAAAACATAAAGACCCAGTACTACTTTTATGGCAGTTTCCAATGAATATTCCTCTGTATTTAATGTTTTTTTTAAACAATTTATTACCATTTATCATAATATTCTCTGTTTTGCATTTTTTCAGTGAAAATCTGGTATTTTCCAAGAATTAATTCACTGATCATGTAGATGTTCATAAAAGCTCAGAGTAAATTCAAAGGTAATTATATCAGAAACAGAAAAAGCTGAAGAAAAAGTGACTTTTTCAGCAAAGATATCAATACGTAAACATAAACCCAGTGTGTCCATCCGCTGTCATTGATCCATGGGTTTTACTGGTGAATCAGTGTTGTAGAAGATGACGGTGTTTCCACGGTAACTATGGAGCCTCTGAACGTC
>JAPQRP010000020.1:35987377-36000919 GCA_037367295.1 Apogon hyalosoma
ACCACCTCGCACCTTTCCTGAAAATGTCATGGAAATTGGTCCAGTAGTTTTTGCGTAAAGTTGCTGACAGACAGACAAACAAACAGACAGACAAATAAACAAAAAAAATGAACCAAAAACAATGCCCTCGCCTCCCCTTCTGGGGGCAGGGTAATCATAGTAATAGATAAAAATAAAACAAAAAAGTAAATCAATGTTGAGAGAAATCAAGTCAAAACCATCTCATTTTGGAAGCAAAGATAACAATTTAACCCAAACTAACCAATGCACTGATATTTATTAGTGATCTCCCGATCTGGATTTTTTTCTTCCGATCCAGTTTTTTTTAGGATTAGTTTTGCCGATACCGATCTGATACCAACTTTTTACAGTGTAATTTTGATTTAAATTTGGAGTCATTATTGATCAGTTGTTATGCTATTATTTTACTTGAGTTCACAATTTTGCTGAATGTGGAACCTGAACTAAAACAACTATGACACCTTTGACTCTGAATAACTTTAGTATAATTTTTCCACTTTCCAAATTCATACCGTGGGCCAAATCAGAACCTTTGGCAGGTCAGTTTTGGCCTGTGGGCCATATGTTTGCCACTGCTGTAGGGCATCTATGGACAGGTCCGTCCTGGTATTATATGGGAGTGCCTTCTGTGCCGTACATTAGTGATGTGCGGATCGGGATTGGGTTGGGGCGGGTCAAAAGAATGTCAGTTTATTTGCAAGGCGGGTTGGGTTGAGTCAGATAATTCCACAGAAGCCCCGTGGGTTGAAAAAACCTGACACCCCCTCCCCAAAAAAAAAAAAAAAAAAAAAAAAAACGGGCCTGGATCGGCCCAGTCTCATGACTACATCTGATCCCATCCGATCTTCTAAAAAATGCCCAATCAGTGGCCGATACTGATCTTTATATTGGATCAGGACATCCCTAATATTTAGCCCAAAATAAAACTATATTTTGACATTAGTCATTTTTGTTTTGTATCCCAGAGAAACAGCTGAATTCAAGGTGTCCACATACTTTTGTCCATGTAATGTATGACAAGGACAAGTATACTATGAAGCAAACGATATAATAACTGTAAGAAAGTGAATATCCTCTAATCCAGGGGTGTCCAGTCCTGGTCCTTGACGGCCAGTATCCTGCATGTTTTAGATGTATTCCTCTTCCAACACACCTGATTCAAATGATAAGCCTATCATCAAGCTCAGCAGAAGACTGATAATGACCGTCAAGTGTGCCGGAAGAGGGAAACCTCTAATGCTGCGTTTCCACTACATGGTTCCAGCTCGACTCGACTCGGCCTTTTTGCGTTTCCATTATGAAAAAGGACCTGGAATCTGGTACCCGTTACTAGTTTTTTGGTATCACCTCCACCGAGGTTCCAAGACAGGGGAACAGATACTAAAACGTGACGTGTGAACACTGCAGACCTCTGATTGGTCAGGCAGTTGTCTCTGTGACCCGCCGTTTTACAAACACAGATGTGGAAGTTGACAGTAAATACACCATGGTCGGTCGAGGAGATTCAGTCTTTGGTGACCGTTGTAAAAATTCAGCATGAGCTTGACGAGACAACACGCAACGAGCGAGTTTATCAGCAACTCTGAACAGATGACACGGAAGTAACGCGCCGCATCACTATGACGACCAGGTACTCTAAAGTCGGTAGTATCCTGTAATGGAAACAGTCTCCAGGAATAGTGTCTGGTACCCGAGTCGAGTCAAGCCGGTTCTGTGTAGTGGAAACGCAGCATAAAACATGCAGCATACCAGGAGGACCGGAGTTGGACACCCCTGCTCTAATCATTCCTGGTGGACTGTTCACAGTGTGCTGTTGAGTCGTACCTTTATGTGTGTTTCCATGTGTTCTTGGCAGCCCTTGACCGCCATGCCAGAGTGCAGCCAGACCCCCAGACGTCAACGACCAGACTACCTGGCAGATTTCACCAGCGGCAGCAGTGCAGACAACTCATGCTCTTCCTCGGATGATGAAGAAGAGGAGAGGAGGAAAGCGGATGGAAGAGGAGGGGGAGGTGGAGAGAAGAGGGAGAAGAAGGTTTCCTATGACCTTGGGGAGAGCAAAGAGAAGAACTTGGCCGAGCGCTCAGGTAAGACCGGGATGATGCATCAGGGTGTTGAAAGTAAAATGGCTTTAGAGGGCCTTGTTTCCAGCCTTGTTTCTCTCTTGTTGATTTTGTTTTCTACTTGTTTGGTCTTGTTCTCTTTTCCTCCTGCCCTGTTTGTTGACTTCTTTGTTTTTTCGGCAGGAGCTCTCTGTCTGATTACAGTGGCTGGTTTACCTGCCAAAACAAACCTGTTACATGTTTACACTCAGAACAAATCACACACCTACAGAAGTACACATTTTTCAACTTTCTGTTGCAGCTTCTTCAGCTTGGTAACTTCTCTGGTTTTTCTTTACTTCACTATGGTAGAGATGATGTCCCAGCAGGAGAGTAACCAGAGTACATGTCTGAGGCCGGGCAGTCAAAGACTAATTATCCTAATCCCGACATGTTTTTGTTTTGTCTTTAGGGTTTGTCTTTTCATTGTCAGTGAAACCATTTACAAAATTATTCAATGTTTTCATCTTGTTGTACAAGAACTTCAATTGCACCCATTTTTTTCCTTCTGATTCAATGTTAACCAAATAGCAGATACTAGCATACAATTAAAATAAAAAATCAACAAAATAAGCAGCAATTCATAAAATTACAGGTGTGTTTTTATCTTATTATTGATTTACTGTATCTTTTACAACACGTACACCTTGTTCTGCCTTTAACAATATTTTCATCTTGTTGCGTTTCACATTTTCATTTTGGTGGTGTTTTTTTTTTTTTTTTGTGTCGGATCTTTTATACCATTTTCACTTTGTTGCGTCTTCTACATAGTTTTCATCTTCTTCCGTCTTTTATGCCATTTTCATCCCGTTGCATCTTTTGAGGTGCTTTTTTTTCCTTTGTGTGTTTCCTCATTTCGTCCACCTTATTTAATCTTTGATGAAGTTTTTGTCTTGCTTTGTCTTTTATGTCACATCTTTTAATATGTTTTCATCATGTTTCCTCTTTTGTGACGTTTTCATGTTGCTTTCATCTCTTTACGTATTTTATTAATTATTTAACACCACAGAACCCTCTGGTTTTTCCAGTCATCACTCCGGAGCACATTTCAGCCTTTTAGCTTGAGAGAAATAATGATTTGACTGATTTGTCGTCTAATAATTATTAAGACTGACTGACATGAAGAGTTTAATCTTGACTAAATTTTGGGCCATATTGCTCAAATTTACAATGATGCAGTAATGAAAGTGGAATCAGCTCTATGATGCTGCTAGCGCATGACATCCCCCTCAGCCTGGCACACTTGCCTAGCACACTTTCACACTTCTGCAGTTTGTAAAATATATTCATGGCTGTACAGCACATTTCCATATATATATGCACATCAGCTCACTCTTTTTAAAATACAACTGCTGAGTTTTGCTTTGATCGGAGCCTGCCGTGCACTTCCACACACATAAGCAGCAGGTTGTGGTGGCTGGACGAGGTAGAAGCAACATTACAGATGTTCATCAGTATGGCAGTATTTATATGCCTAACTGATTTTAATTAAAGTGTGAGCAGGGTGATCCCAGTCTGGGACTCCAGGGATACGGCTCAGTGTTGCTGATCTCCCAAGTAAAGGCGAGCTCTACCCTGGCAGCTGTAGTCACACAAACAGATGCATAAATGTCGAAGTGTCCAAAAGAATGTGTTTGTAGAGAATGGAAGGTGAAGGAGGAGGTCGAGATGAAGAGAAGAGGAAATGAGAATGAAAGAGGAGGGAAGAGGAGAAACACTTTGGTTGTTTACCTTGAAAACACCTTGAGTTTAATGCTGAAATATTCCCCATTTCATAAGGAGAACGATAAGTCCATAGGACATTTCCTGCTAAATTCACACATGACGACTCACTTTGAGCTGTGTCTGAAGTGAAGAAGAGGCACTTTTCACAGCTGTTTCCTGTATCGCTGACCTTGGAACAAGAAAAATTTGCCACTTGCCTTTCAGTTTTACTGCTCAATAGGGCAGACTGTTGCATGAGCTCATTCTGTTTGTCACAAAATAACGGACAAAGACATGTGAAAGTCCAACTTTTTGGATTTTGGGTATGTGAATATGTGTGCAAAGGAAAAAGAGAGAAAGAGAGCCCAGCACTGCCAAGCCCTTCTCCATACCAACCCACCAAAGGGCTACGAGGACTAAGCCCCATAATGCTCTCATTTGGCAATGGACAGAACTCAACAGGGTCCACAGCCACACACAGACATGTATATAATCGCTTGTGTGTGCACTTGTGAATTCAGATGCATACACACATGTGTTGCACGAACTGAAAACACACAACATACTGGCTGGTAGACAAGCTGGAGGAGATTCAAGGGTGATGGAGAGTGGGGTTTTTTGAGCTTAATTTTCCATGTGCTTGCATGTGTCTGTCCATCACATGCCTGTGTGTGTGTCTTAGAACCGCAAATCAGACAGAGATGGAACAGTTTATTAAAAAAAAAAAAACATTCCAAAAAGACTGATTAGTAAAATATATTTTACCACTTTAACACTGAAAACAATACAACAAAACATTATTTGATGCATCATGTAAATTTAGTTTTACATTTACTTCAGTTTTGATTCCAAAAAAAGTCGAAGCATGTGCCGCTCTGTAATTTTGCCTTTTTTTTTCACAACAATCAAAATACATTTAGGAAGCCCTGGCACCAAGTGATGAAGTGTTTCATTTTATCTTATACTTGATGTAAACAGGTCTTAAATTGTACAACAGTAATGCGTCTTCATTGAAGATAGTCCATGTACAGGGTGTGCCAAAAAAATTGACATTATTTGAGATGTCCACGTCAGAATGACTACATGGTCAGAAGAAATGATACTTAACAGAAATGATTTTGGACATCAAATGTTTTATTCTACAAATTTCAAATGCAAAATTCTGGTGGATGGTAATTTTATAATGTTCCACAGTTATTACAAATGTTCAATGTGGCCTCCGACTAAATGTTTCCTGAACTTGGGTTACCACCTCTTCTGAAACTGCCGGTCATCCAGATCCTTCTTTCCGACACAAACAGCCTTCCTCTTCAAACTTCTTACGCCACGTCCAAATCTGCTTTCCTGTTGGCACTTGTTTATGAAATTTTCTAACAAATTCACGTTGCACATTCACATTTGACTGAGTTTGGGCGTTTTTCAATACACAGAACGCCTTTTCTGTTGCAGTAAACGGCATGTCTATTCCAGAAAGTACAACAATAAAAATGATTACACTTTTCTGAGCAAAAAGAGCAAAAAAATTTTAAACAAATTATTAGGTGATGAAATTATGTCATTTTTTGGGACACCCTGTATTTTCTCTCCAGGGTAGAGAAAGGACTAGACCTTTTTCTGGATGTTGCTTTTGGACCAAATCACATTTCCACTCATTTGTTCACATCACCTGTTTCAAGTCACAGTGTTACTTTATGTTAAGTCATTAATTGTGCTAAGTGTGAAATCCATTGTGTTCATCCTCGGGCTGAGCTCGTATTGGACTGATTTATAAAATATCAGAAAATGTTGAAAACAAGCTGATAATCTCAAAAGTCTTTTTTGGTATGACAAGCCAAAGTTTACTTCAGTTTACTCTCACAGAACATGAAAAAAGAAGAAATCTGAAAACGTTGCCTCCTGAGACAGAAGGAGAGAGTGAGTGTTGCTCCTAATCCGTCCTCAAACCAGAGCAGATTACTGTTTAGTTTGTGCTTTTGACTGGACATGCTGCCGTCATTAATATCACATCCACACTGGGCCGGTGTGCCATGGTGTGGCTCTGGGAGATTTAGTGCCACACTTCAGCTCCAAAGCCACCCAGCAACGGACAGAAAGCAGATAAGGAGGGAAGAGCTCGACATCAACTGGGGGAATGAAAGAAAGACGATCAGAAAGAGACAGATACTCAAGTGTGACACAACACTCATTGTTGCTCCCTTCTCTTGTCTCTTCTGTTTCTCTGCAGGTCGCATGCACTGGAAACCTCCAATCAAGTCTCTCAAATCCAGCCCCGCCCCATCTGCCTCCCCGACGCTCTCCGGCCCAATCAGACGCTCCATCTCCTGCCCTCGCTCCATCGCTTCCTTGTCGTCGCCGAGTGAGATGCGGGCGCTGTCCTCCAGGCCATCTCCCACGGTTCCACTCACCACGGCTCTCGTCAGACCGAGCTCCGCCACGCTCCGTTCTCATTCGCTGAGTCGCAGTGGCTCCGCCCACCGTGTGCCTCATAGCAACAGCCTGGGGACTATCCACTCCAACATAGTAAGATGCTACACACAAAATGGCAGCCAGAAATTGTCACATGAGCATCACATAAGCTCCAAAGACACATCCGCAATATTTATTTAATGTATGTACAGTCACATCCTCCACACTGATCTGCTTCTCAAGGTAGTTTTAATTATACATCACAATAGTACCTCCCCAAAATCCACTTCTTTTTTCTCACTTTTCTACTTTACTGTAGTCTTTCTTATGGAATATATTCTATTCCAACCCACCGGAATATCTTAAAAAGCTCCTTCTGTACTGTATAGGCCTACTGTAGCTCAACACAATGATCCTCTATTGTGTTGCCATCTGTTGCTTTCCGCCTGCCTCCTCCATTCCCTTTCCTGCTTTACAAGTATGCCGGTAACCTTTGGATACAGCAAAAAAATAAAAATAAAAAAGAGAACCTGAGTGCAAAACCTTTCCTGAAAAAAAAAATAGGCCAAAGAGTTTACCAGCTGCATGATTGCACAGTGATGTGTGTTTTGGTTTTTTTATAGGTTTTTTTTTTTTTTTGCTTTACACCAGTGATGCAGGGAATTCAGGTACAATGATAGTCAAATATAATGTTAAGGTTATTTATTTATTTAGTTATTTTTTATTAGTGATACAGTTAACAAGACATAGTGGACAGAAAAACAACACGTAAGCAATAGAAAATTCAAGCAAATAAACAAATCAAAAACGACAAAATAATGACAAACAACAATGACAACATCATATTACAATGAAAAAGATTATAAACGTAAAGTGCAACTAAACAATATAGATTGATTGGGGGCGATAAGGAAAAGGGGAAGAGGGTTGTGTGAATGAAAGTGGGGGGGTGAGAGCGAAAATAAGTATTATAATAATGATAATGATAACAACAACAACAACACAACAATTATATAGTAATAATACTTGCAGTCTAATTTGCTAGTATTATTGTGGCAGCGGTAGCAGCGGAGGCAGCCACAATGCAAAAATGGGTTAATTTAACATTTGTGAAAATTAATTTATATCAATTACTATCAGTTTGACTTTATATTAATTTAAATTAATATGGCTATGGAGTCTAGCACAGAGCGTGAGGAGGGGAGCACACCATAATGTTATAATGTTAATATAATGTTAACGTTAATGAAATCAGAGTTTTCAAAAAAGAAAAACTGGCCCATTTATTTTGTCATTTCATTGATTTCTTTGTTTTAATCAATTTATACATTTGTTTTCCATGAATTAAGCTTAGGGGGACCCAGAATAGCCCGGGTTCTGCACCTAAACCTTATTGCAGTATCATAGTTATCATCTCAAATAATTGCAGGTATGTTGATAATATAAGAATTGTGACAGCTTTCTTAGAAATATTCAGTGGGTTTATTTTCTCATTGATCATATTCACAAAGACCCACTGCTTTAGACGAAGGATCCTCTTGAAAAAATCATTTTGGTCTGAGTTGCATCATATGGTTCCAGTCCGCTGATTTCATTTTTGAGTTTAACACAGTGTTTGTGCATTTAGGGTGATCCGCTGATACACCTGAGGAGTAAAGAACAGGAGGCGGAGCTGGTGCGGCAGACGTTGGCAGCTCTAACAGCCATGAGGATCAGGTTTCCAGGCAAGACTGAGGAAGAAGCAGAGGCCGTCCTGGATGAGGTGAGGACAGCGAGACAAGTTCAGCCAATGGAAATGTAGAGTAGGGCCAGGCATGAGGCTCAGAATTATTAGTATTAATATATTTATACGTACATACAGTATTATTATTATAATAAACAATTTTCTTAGTGTTTTGTTTTACCCATATATTTTTGATTGACTAAACATTTAGTCTTTTTCATACATACAGTATGTATAATTGAATGTCTGCCCTTTTAAATGTATGAAATATTCATCAGTTTGGTAAGTGTTGAGACCATAAAGAAGAGATTAATACAACAGTTAACACCTTTTACTTGGTTTTCAAAGACACATTACAATCTTATTCATGTTTCGTCCTTTACCTGATTTTTGTCATTTTCATTTTGTTGCTTTTTCTTAAATCAGGTCTGTGTTGTCGCAGGTTTTATGTGGCTTTCACTTAGTTACAGTAAGATAAGATAAAGATAAAATAAGATAAACATAAGATAAAATAAGATATTTTTTATCCACTAAAGAGGAAATTTAGTGGCATCAAATACAATAAAGAATATAAAGATAAAAATATAAGTGACTGTCAGAAATACTACTACTACGACTACTACTACTACTAATAATAATAAATTGACAGCTGTGCAGACACATGACACTGACCAGATGAGTAGTCTGTTCAGAGCAGTACTGTGCACTATTAAATTTGTTATTTAAGCAAAGTTACACATATAGACATTTTTTAATCTAAAGACCTGTATAACCAGAAAATACAGGAACTATGTAAACATTATTAAACCTTAAAAATGACATTATTTAAAAATGTTAATGTCATAGAAGCTGTGCTGTGGTAAACATCTCTCAACATAAAAATAGTGTCAAATTCTAAGTCAAAAAATCAAAGTCTTGGACATTCTGAAGGAAGTTTGATATAATATTCCACACCATTATTAAACTCTGCAAATTCAGAATTCCGTTTATCCATCTGAGATTTTTGTCCAGCCAATTTTTCAGACACTATTCCCTGATTCTTTTCAAATTCCACACACATACTCTTTGCATGTGCCTTTCTCTCAATTTTTGATTTTTTTGTTTTTGAAAAGGTTTTCAAAAGATTGAAAGTTAACCCTGAGAATTAGTCCCTGGGTACACAGGGTAACAGTAAGCAGGAAGTGTTATGTGACCGAGTGGGGGTATTAGTAAGCTCCACCTACTTTTTCTACTTTTTTAAGAAAATTTGCAGTCAACCCAAGAAAGTACAGGAAGTAATAAATAAATGGTTATACTCGATGCTAAGCTTTGCCTGCAGAAGCCATTTAGCTCTGATCTGTTTGTGTTTGTTTTAATACTCTGAACACATTTCCTGCATTTTTCTGTCATATCTTAATAAAAGAAGTGAGAAATAAATATAGAAAGTCCCCCAAACCTGACAAAATGCAAAGATAAAGGTGGTCTAAGACTTTCCCAAAGTCTTGGATATCTCTTCCATTTCATTTTATGTCTTTTACATTTTACTGCATCTTTTCATCTTTGTTGCATTTTAGTTTGTTTTTTTTACAAATAATATCCAACCACATACAACTGTGTGGTTTTTCAAACTTCCAAACAGCGCCACAACTCAGGCTTTAAACTGGAAAAAAGAATGATGTGACAGTTATCGTGACGATTATCAGTGATGACTGATGTGTGAAAATGTTCACGGTGGTACTTTTTGGGCCCAGCTCTAATGCACAGAGGCAATAAATGAAAAAAAAGGGTTTCTGCATAAAAAACTGGGGGCGAAGATGGATTGTGAGTGGTGAACAAAAATCCAGCGCTGCTCTATTCCCAGAGCCCCTTCTGTGGCCAGGTGCGGTCATTGTGCAGCCTAACTAAAAGTGACCTCCACGCCTCCCTCCACAGTGGACTGTCCGCTCTGGCTTTGCTCCCATTGTCTTTCAAACGACCCCAGTGACAACCTGTCGGTCAGTTTGCGGGTCCCCACTATTCCCCACTGCTCCTTTGTATTAATCAGTGTCTCCTCTATTTCTGGTCAGCTCTCTGTGTCCTTGCATTGTTATTATGTTCAATCCCAGTTTGTATGTGTTTGTGCTGCTGCTAAAGCTGTTGCTCAAATTTGGGTTCATGTGACATACACTATTTGTGGACAAACAATAGAACTGGCTCATGTGGCGAACTGGGGACGCACTTGAGCAAACGTATGGAGATTGTGTTTACTATGTGCATTGCAGTGTGTGCTGTTTGAAGCAGGTGGGACGCTAAATACTGAAACCCAAGTAGATAAAAGCTGAAATGGACAGTGCCCTTCATAGTAAGAAACAAAAATCACCCTCTTAGAAAATTAGACAAAAGAGGCACAGGATTATCTTTAATTTCACACCTGAGCTGACACATCAATGGCACGTAAGTATTATGAAAGCGTCTGTCAGTCCGCTGACCCTGACCTCTGTTCCTGCCATCGCCGTCCTCACGACCAGCTGTCACCGTTCAGGACGGCAGATCCCTGGACGCTGAAGACAGCAGCCGGCAAACCCACTCCAACAGAAAGGCTGCAACAAAGACATGATATCAAAAACTCGCATTTTTAGAGAGAAAAATTACAAATCTTATTCGAAGGCAAGTTGGGATAATTTCAACAATGTTATCAAAATTAAAAAATAAAATATATAATTTGCTTAAACTTTAATTTAACTGACTAAAACACAATGCAAATATTAAAAACTTTACAATTTGGTGGTCTGCAATAAATTTAAAACAGTTTTGACATATAAAATAACACTGAAAATTGTATAAAAATTAACGAATAATATAGGTCTGTCAGATCAATTAGTGAGTGGAGTAGTGGCGGCTCATCAATAGAGGGCACAAGGGCACTGCCCCACCCGTCGCACATGAAGAAGAGGACGATCGGAATCACCTAAAATAATTTTACAAAAACATTAATATTTAAATAAACAAGCTATACATGATACAGGTCGCGAGTACGATGTATAATTTGCATTTAAGTGGAGTTTACACATTTTTTTCAGTCGTTTAATGAGTAGCTAAGTAACGTGTTTCCTGTTTGGGGCGTGGGCTGAGAATTCCATAGACTCCTGTTATAAATGATGTGTCGCACTTAAGGTGAGAGGATCATGACTTGACATTCACCAAAGCCTGCGTCTTTACAAAAATGGGTTGTGTGCCTGTGCAAGTTGTGCCCAATTTAATGCTGTCAAGTCAAAAAACATATTTCTAAGCAAAATTACAAATAACTGAAGTATTTTGTAAGTCTCCATATTAGAGTGAATAGATTCAGGAAATCTCAGTGTGTTAACTCCAGAAGTGGGAACCACTGTTGAGTGTCCATGACCTTTGAGCCATAGGAGCTATTACATGAAAATCCATTATGCTGACGTGACTAATACTTGACACAGACTCATGAGGACTTTAGAAAACCATTGTCACAGTCCACCTCTTGATACAAATACAGCCTGAGACTGTATTACACAAGGACAAAGAACTGTATCAGTTGTGTACAGAAACTCTGCTGAGTTCTCTGAACCTAAACTCATCTCAAATGGACTGAAAAACTTTGGAGTGAGTCACAGAGTTCTGGTTCTGGACTGTACTGAGGGTCCACATCAGCCTCCTGTTGACAATATTTGTAGAGAAGAATCAGTGAAATGAGCTCAGCTTCAGTCTTTGTGCAGCTGATTCCATCATTAAGAGCAGAGTAAACAAAAGCGCTTTGACCCAGTTCTGTACGGGTGAATGAAACTGAAAGCAGCAAAGGATAATTTATACGGACAGAATAAATATCTTCACAATTAATGTGCAAACATACAAAGGCAGGAGGCCAAGTATTGCCTTATGTATAAACATGTGGTTGAAGTCAAGAGAAGGTTAACATCTGGTCAAAAAAATTAAACTACAATAATCTACACCAGACTTCTATATGTGGGTAGGTAATTATATTTTCAGGAAAATGTATTTTGAAATGAGAAAAAAATTGTGGGGAAAAAAAATTTAAGTAGTTTTCTGAGTGAATGTTTGTACAGTGACACAGTTTAGTGCCATCATTCTGAGTTCATTTTATAAACTCTATAAATAAACTACATTTATTCAGATACACTGATATTTGACCATTATATTATGTATGTTATATTCTAAACACACAAGGTTTAAGGTAAACACTGAATACACCTGAGGATGAAAATGTCAGAGGAACTTCACTTTGGAATTCTGGAAAAAAATAAACTTTAATTTTTTGTCCATCTGTGACGCAGTAGTTTTTGATATTTTTCATTTAAAAATATTTAAACTAAATGTTGTCCTTTGGGTATGTTTCAGATGGTATTTAATCCTTTACAATTATGTGGAATATTTGTCTGAAACTGGTGTGGTTCAACAGTTATGAATCAAAAAGGAGTAGGTGGTCCATTCGTGATGCCCTTGAACCTGCCCATGTGCCAATGACTGATCCTTGTGAACATGGGGACTATACAGGCCGATGCTTGTAAATTGTAGTGGATATTGTTTTAGTCTAATTATTCAGTGTGTGGGCTATAAGTGGTACTTTTCATACTTGTGTGCTTCACCTTGAAAAGTGAAAGCGCTTGAAGCCACATAGCGCTGAAATTCTGCTGCATCTTGTCTGTGAGGTAGGCGTGTATTTCCCATCTCACTGTGAGTTTGCGGTCACAGACAGCAGCCGCTGGAGGAGCACAGCCTGGAGTCGGCGCCATCCCATAGCCCAGGGCTGCCAGACTCATTTTAGTTCAGGTTCCACATTCAGCCCAATATGAGCTCAAACAGGCTGGACCAGTAAAGTAGTGACAGTGGAAAAAGTAAAATGACAAAATGAGAAGTGTCCTTTAAAAATGTGAATAACATGAACAACCTGATGTTTCTTAAGAAAAATTAGTGCAATTTTAACAGTATTCTGCCTCAGTTTATCATTTACACATGTTCATTACAACTTACAGATGACAGTGGTTTTAAAAAATGCACAAAACATTTAGTAACAGGCATAATACTGTTAAAAATCCTCTTATTTTTCTTAAGGCATTTCATCTTCATATGTGTTCAGGTTATTCACATTTTTTTGTGGAAAGATAGTTAGTAATTCATGTAATTTTACTTGTTTTATAGTAAAACAAATGCAAAACTGTGTAGTTGTCATTATGATAGTATTTGACCGGCCTGGGCCCCTTAGGATCACATTGGTCTGTCTGTGACCCCTGAACTAAAATGTTTTTGACACTTTTGATTGGTTTATTACACTGAATATGTTCAGTGTAATTTTTGCATTTCACTAATTCATATCACAGGCCAGATTGGACCCTTTGGTGAGCCAGTTTTGGCCCTCAGGCTGTATGTTTGACACCTCAGCTTTAGACCAAACACTTACAACAGGTGGTAGTAGTGACAGTTTAAGAGGGTTTCTTCCGGTCTTTAAATTTTTTTTAACTCCAGTAATCTGAGGCCTTAAAACATTTTAAATAAGACTTTAGAGAGGTCTTAAAACAGTGGTTCCAACCTTTTTTTTTTTTTTTTTTTTTTTTTTTTTATCTCTGAATCCATTTTAACAACAAA
>JAPQRP010000020.1:36046734-36057911 GCA_037367295.1 Apogon hyalosoma
ACTACAGGTACCATCAGACTGACTCTGGACAAGAGATTCAACTCAATGTCCAACATTAAAGGATTAGTCCAAACGCTGACGTTGCACGTGTCAGAAATGAAGAAAATACAACTGTTAACTGTGTTACTTATCTGAGCAACAAGTACAAAATAGACACCTGAGCAAATCATTTTCTGGAATTTACACCATGTTTGGACTGTGCATTTTTAATGGTGCCAAGTATAGTTTTGAATATTTCTAATGGCCTCTTTCCACTCAGTGACATTATTCACTCTAAGGAAAATCAGGAAAAACATCAAACTTAAACTGTGATATTGTAAATGTGATATTATATATAGAGGTACCAGCTAAACCCACTAGAGTCTGATGATCTGTCTTAAGTTTAAAAAAATGTTTCTACATTAAAATAAGATGGTTACATGGCTCCAAAGAGGGTGTGTTTTTTTTTGGTTTTTTTTACAACATTGCTAAGAAAAGTTGTAGCACACTTTCTTGAATGTGTCACATAAATTTGTGTGTGATTCGTGTGCCATGAAAGCTCCTGAGCAAGCAACAGGCTGAAAGCCATATGGAAGGATAATAAGAGGAAGAAGAAATAAAAGGGGGATGCACACTAATAAATGGAGCCTGTGAAGGAAGTGCTGTGAGATGTTCAGTGCAGCTCCAAGCACATGAACAAATCCAGAATTACAGCCAAGTGCAGGGATGCCCAAAGTACCATGTTGGCTAAGTGTTGAGCATTCAGCTTTATGTTACTAAGTGTAGCAGCTTATATGGTAAAAGGTTTGTTAAATTCAGTTTTTGCCTAAGTAACAGTAGCGCAACTTTGTTTATTTTGCTCATGAAAATGATATTTGTGACTTAGCGGTGGTTTGCTTATTAGCTCGGCACAAGCTAAGTGCAAAGATGAGTCCAACACGAGTTGCTGTTTAAAGATGGCTGATTAACATGTGAACTGAATCCTATTTTCCAGTAAATCCAGGTGATTAATATGTTTTATTGCATTGCCAAATCTTAGTAAAAAATAAAAATATGAAGAAAAAATCCATCAAACAGCAGTTAGCTTCTTCAGTGTTTATGTCCACTTTAACATTCAAATCTGCAATGTTTGAATTCTTTTATAAAGTACATTTGATAAGAAATCATCATACTGTTTCTGGATTAGAAGGTAAACTTTATATTCTGTACATCAAAGAAGGAAACCCAATAAGACTGTTATGAGCAATGTCCGTCAACACAGCAACCATTTGACCAACACGCTGTACGTCATTCTCCTGTCACATGCTAAACTTTGTCCCTCACACAGTGTTTTTTTTTTATCAAGCACATCTTACCCTGAGCACATTTTAAGTGTAAGTGGCTCCAGTGGGACCTGGGCCCCTCTTTCCATCAGGCATGCAGGAAACAGTCGCAACCCACCGCCACCTCAGATAGTTGAGAAGCAATTAGAATTGTTTTCTTATTGATATATGTGCTTTCCATGAGGCTAATGTGTGTGTCTGTGTGTGAGGGTGTGTGTGTGGGCTTGTGCATGCACATGTCATGCAACTGTTGCACAATGTTCATCCACTCATTCTCAGTACTGTACATCCACAGTAAGACACACTCCAGACTATTTTCACCATCCATTTCAGAACTAGACTTCAAATTAATATTAGCTCAGCAATAAACTATATACATGTATTTTTGTCAATTTGTGGTCACACCAAAAACATAGCAGATTAAAAGCTGACGGATTAATTTAATGTAATGTAAAATATGCCATGAACTGACAAGACTGACTGATTGAAAACAAAAAAACAAAACTATATTCACAGAGGAAATTTGAATATTCTCTGAGAATAATTTGCAAGAAAAAAAGCATGCAAATAGTGTAAATTACAAGAAAAAACTATGAGGGAAAAAAGTTATGTTGATATACAGTATATGTGAGACTAGGGTTTGGACCCCAGCAACATACTTCATATATAGTTGTTTAAGGAAAAGATGAACGGTATCATCAGGCTAAACCTCTAGTTGACCAGAGGCCAGGGAGGTGACCACATGACACAATTTTACATATTCATAGACTTTGGAGGACTAAAAAAATAAATAAATAAAAAAAGCATCACTAAATCATCTTTTGTAGCTCAATAACATCTCACGTTATGTCAAGCTAAATACTATAATTAAGGTTAAAGATTTTGATCTCCATTTATGTTTAATAAAGATGGAAAAAGAAACCCACTTCATGTGTTCACAGTGGTGAAATATAGATTCACAGTATATTTACCTGCTTCAGCAGAGCAACTTTAACTGTCCACTTATCATCATCATCCCTTTATTGGTTCCAAATGGTCATATGATGGAGAGAATACATTTTCCAATTAAATCTTTCACAAATTTCCATGAAGGAATAATATCTTGTCATTATAGATTTCATCTAAAATATGAGCCTAAATAATAATATGACCAAGTATATATTTTTTTTAAATCAAGCAAATATTTTTTGTACATCTTGTGCTACAGATGTCAAAGTGAATTCAGTGGAGTTGAGGATTTGATGCTCTACTAACTCTACTGCTCTACTTACCACTCCAGCAGCAAACTGTTAACTTATAGTGAAGCACCACAGTGATGTATGTGACTGGAATGAGTCTAACTCCAGTTGTATGAGTCAACTATATGCACAAAGCACTGAAATAAACCAAGAGCACTGAGGGAACGTCTGTGTGACTTTTTGAGGTGAGATATCTGAAATAATTACATGAATAGATGTGACACATAATATAAAGATATAAAATGATTATTATTAAATAAAATAGTAATTAATAAGAATACATATGAAGCTGCGTATGACTTTTGTCACCAAGTCTTTCCGTGATTATGCACCTGAATCTCTTCCCTCACGGTGAACAGTTTTGAAGTGTGCTCCACCAAAAACAGTTCATTTGTTTATAAACGGAACCGGTAGGTCACTCGGGCATTTTGGGAAACTTGTCGCGACGTGCATTGTGGGAAGCGAAGCTCCACGCAGCCGCAGTAGCAGCAACAACAAGCATGTCGACCAAGCAAAAGCGGGTGGATGGAACTCCGCTTCCCACAGTGCATGTCACGACAAATTTCTGAAAATGCCCGACTGACGTACCGGCTCTGTTTGTAAACACATACAGTGTTTATGGTGCAGTACACTTCGAAAAGAAATTCAGGTGCATAGTCACGGAAAGACTTATGGATTCATGATGCTTAGGCTATGACTCAGGTTTTACAGATTTGATGAAAAATTGGTGACGAAAGTCATACGCAGCTTTAAGTGAAATCTAATCTATAAAGTCCAGCTATCAAAAATCCCTCAGCTTGAATGGAAATGACCACGTTATTCTCAGACAAAGTTTTTTCCTGGAAATGTATGATTTTAATCTCAAATATTACTCCCTCCTCCTACACAAAAAGCATTTGTTTTCCTTGAAGTGTCCCGAATACCCCATCACCATCGTTTGATTCTGTTTTTATTTCTGTCAAAAGTATCATTGACATTCAGCAGTTCTAGTCCAGTGCATGACTCAGTGGTCCTCAGAAGTTTTTGTTTTTTACACTCACTGAAAATTCATTCATCATTTATACACTGTGCACAGGAACATTTGAATATTTCAAAATTTATCATTAACACACACACACACACACACACACACACACACCCACACACTGGTTCAGGGTCTCCATGGTTGACCACACCTACTCTGTTTAAAGCGTTCCTCTTCCTCTGTGGAGTGGAGTGGAGTGTCTCTGTCAGGTGTGTTCACAGCCTCAGACTTCAGAATAAAGCCCTTCACTCTGTGTGGGCAGATGAGAGGAACCGGCCAGCTCCACTAATGACTGTCCTGTTAAGTTTGGAATTACTGTCATTCGCCAAAGACAATTTCCCGAAGATGACAAAAGTTTCAGATTCTATTAGTTGTCATTAGTCTTAGAGCTGTGGCAGTAATTAGGGTTAATTGGGGTGTTGAGCGGAATGCTGGCTGCAGATAACCTTCAAACATTTTTTAACCTCTTGGTTCGTGATTGCATCAGCTGTTGCAGCTGTATCCTTTGTGTTAAATAACAGTGATTTATCGGATCTGACCTGCTCTAGATTCACTGTTGCATCTTGTTCGAGGCCTTTTGAGTGATACGGAAGGCTTGTCAGTAGGGCTGGCGATAGATTGTAGGTATGCATGTGAGCGGTCGAGCATGAGAATATCTCTCAGTCTCCCTATGAACTGATGGATTGAAGCCAAGCAGAAGTGCATGGACAGGCCTCCCTCTGGCTTTCAAGCATGCTCGTTGTTGCTAAGATCTTCTCCATGATCAAAAGGAGGACGAACCTGGAAGATGCAGAATGAGGGTCCAATTAAATATAGCCTGCAGAGACAGCGGCTACTTGGACATGAGAAGCGCCCTCACCCCCCACCCCCTTTGCCACCACCACCGTCGTAATTCTTCCTGTGAGCAGAATATTCTCAAAGTGAATAGGAGAGGAGCTCTGACGAACACACACTCGGCCCCCCAATGGATGTTCAATATTTGATTTTCTTTTTTTCTTTCTTTTCATGGCCATTTCCATGTCTTGGCTTGGGGTTTTCAATGAAAACCTTCTGGAAGCAAAGCGAATTCCAGTGGTTACACAGAGAGGTTGAAAAACCCTCAGTCTTCAGGAGAAACATTCCCATAGGAGGAGTGAATCTTCAGGTGAGAGATACTCATCACCAAATGTCACTTCTGAGTCATCTGAACTAACACAGGCCGAGATGGCAGAAAAAAAGGTCGACGTGGTGTCTCAGAACATGTTTGGCATGATCTCTGGGATTTGAGTGAAGGAGTCTGAAAAAGCGCTGAACTGAACCTTTTGCTCAACCAAGTCCAGTCTCAGTATAAGAGGAAGAAGAGGAAGAATAAGTAGTGCTGGAGGGAAACCTATGGCTCACTTGAAGCCGTTTCAAGGACACTCTCGTTGGACTAAATGAAGTTAATTTGAATCCCTCCTAACTCTCCAGGGTCTGGAGCTGCGTCGAAGCGGACGCCCTCAGCGACATGCTTTCCCCCCCTTTTCTGCTCGACTTTAGAAGAAGCTGCTCGGCTAATTTGTCCAAGAGCTATTTCATAAGGAAAGAGAGCTGTCACAGAAAAGTGTGCTATCTCTGTACCAGCTTAAAAAGAAGATATTTCTTTCACTCTGTAATCCTCAGCCCCAGTGGCTCTCTTTTGATTAGATTGTCACATCTTAAACGCTTCCACAGGGAATATTCTTTTGACCATTGTGCTCATTTAACTGAATGAGTATTAGATGTAGTTTCTTTATTAGCTAAAGATCCTTACTGTGGATGTGGCAATGAGGTCACACAGCATAGAATATCCTGCAGTACTGACGAGTGTGCTGCAGAAGCTGATGATGTAAGTCAGTCTTCCAACTGATTGTTGTGGAAGAACCAAACCGAACCAGGTCCCTGTCTCAAGTCTTCTGAACAGTCCCGCAATATTTGCATAACCTTCAGTTAACCTTATCCAGGATCTGATCATCTCATCTGACATTGCTGACAACCATATCTGACTCATTTCTAGTAACTAAAGAAGATGGGAGCGGGGTTGAGCCCCTCCTGACTCTATCTCAACTTGACGCTGGTCTCATTCTCAGGTACTGGAACGCTGTTAGCAGGAGCTGCCTCACTGCTCTGTCTCGGTGGAAGGTGTCATAGAAAAGTCTTAGAAAGGTTCTGACGTCTATGCCTCGGAACGATAGGTGAGGATTTTCTGTTCATGATCCTAAAAATATAAAGGTCAGAGCTTTAGCTTGGTCTTTGACATGTAGATATCCTGAGAGAGAAAAAAAACAAAACCATCTGCCTCAGTCTGTATGCGGCTTCACTGCCACTGCAAAAGCACTTGACACTGAAATGTGGTTTGGAATCCGACCCCAAGCGCACATAGTAAAACGGTGTAAAGGTAGCACAAACATGCAAACAGTACTGTATCAAACAGGGTTTTCATTGAATCTAGATATATAGAAATATAAATATATGTGCATGTACAGCTTTTGAAATAGTTATTGTTCCAGCAGTTAAGAGTCAACATTTGGCATAGACTTGATCTGTAGCATCATCTTGGCTTGTGTGCTAGCTGAGTCAAAACTCTGGCAAAGTGCACATGAAATGTTTGTGTTACAAACATGATAAAGAAATAAGCTGAAACAAAATCCACTGATCTTGCATCATAGCTGTTCATGTTCAGTTCAATCAGTTACAAGCACAAGCCTCAACCTAATCAGTTGATTCTGGAGTAAATGAGGAAGACAAGCCCTCAAGGCGTTCTTGAAATATCAGGTTCATCAGAACAACAATATGTTCTACATTTTGCAACGTTCTGTCAAATACCGGCCTTATGCAAGAACCACTTATAATATATTTCTTTTTAAATGCTACAAACAAGTGATTTAGAAGGACTTGACATATTTAAAATAATTTGCCGCATATTATATGTAATATGTTTCATGACTTTGAATCAGTGTTGAGTTTGAAAGTTGTCTACACTTCATTTGTTGACAGTGATGTTGATATAAAACATTTAGACAGTTAGGAGCATTAGCTGAATGTGACACGGGAGGTAGAAGTCCCCACCTGGATTTAACCAAACAAATAGTTGAGATCCTTCCATTGGATAAATACTGTAACCTTAACTGATGCAGGGAGTAGCTTCTCATTTCTTAAATAACCATCAGTTTGACAGTTTAATCCTTTTCCAGAGTGATGGGTGCGTTAGGGTTAGGGTACATCAGGGTACCTGTGTGCCATGCATGAATGAGCCCATCCTGAAAAAGAAAAAAAGAAAATGTATGATAAACTTCAAATGAGAGTGGAAGAATGTTCTTGCATAAGGCCTGATGTGTTAAAGGTTCTGAGGTCTGACAGATGAACAGACCAGCCTGTGTGCCGTCTGATAAAGCTATGTCTGTGGATCCATCTAAAACCAGAATGTCAAAAGATTATTCAGGTTTCTGTAGACAATCACACGTGGTCAAATAATTATTTCCAAAGCTGTCGATGAGGAACATAGAACCATAAGAACACAGAACATAACTGTAACACTTGATATTACATCCTAGAACAAGTACATCGCTGCTCATTATACAGCAGTTATAATTCAACACATATAGTTTTTTCCCTTATTTGTTTTGTTTAGCTAAAGGTCTGTCATAGTACATTAAGAAATCACAGGGGCATTACTAAAGTTGAACTGTGTAACCAAAATAACAACAAATGGTAGAATTGGGAAGTGAAATATTGGCGATGTTTGGTGCTGAGCACTAATGCGCCCTGACCTCTATATTGTGACCTTTGCATATCTAATCCTCTCATTATGTTCATCCCTTCCCCTAATCCCTTCACCCCTCGCTCTTGTCCGTCTGTCCAGGTACCTGCTGCCAGTGACCTCCCAGTTCAAGTGGCCTTCGTCCAGCTTTGGCCGTGTCTCCTCCTCGGCTGTGCCGCGCTCCCGCAGCCTTTTCGCTGCCAGGATGGGCCACTTCTGAGGTCACCGTGGCAACCCTGGCTTCTGACACCTCACCTTTTGACCTCAGCCTCACCGCCCTGACTCTCACCCAACCCAATCTATGATCTCAGCAGCTCACAGTATGGATGTGAATTCAGGGGCAATTATTTTTTTAGTTCTTTTTTTTTTGTTTCGTTTTCTTTTGTTTTCTGGACAAGGGATGGATGGATGGATGGATGGAGGCTCAATTCTTTGCCAAATCCCCTTGTGGAAGACCATCAAAGGCCAGGTGATTTGGGATCGCTAAAAGGGGTCGTGTTGTTTAGTTGACGCTGGCCTTGCCCAAACCAGCAGACCACCAGTCCACCACCAGTCCATCCCATCATATCGCCCCGGTAACACCAGACAATGGGTTCATTCCTCCTTTCATTGTAATTGCTGTATTATACCTACTCACTGTACAGTTACAAGTCATGGTACTGTAAAAGAAAGAATAACAAATACTAAACAATGCAAGGAATATTTATTTATGGATTTTATTTATTTTGTAAGGTATTTCATTAATGCAGTGAATGCTAATGCGAAATGCGGTTGTGGAATGAAATCAAATGAGCAATCCCCAGTTTGAGAATGTGGATGTAAAAACTTATAACGAAAAGTTTATTTTTGCTGGCTGTAACCAGTTATTTTGTTCCTGCTTTTACACTGGGTATAATTTATTTCATAGCTTATATCAGAAGCTTTTATGTTGAGAAATGTTTTAAGTCACTTGATGTTTTTTTTTGTGTTTGTTTTTGGCAGTCCAGAGTATGTTAGCAAGAGAGAGGTGGTGACGAGAAAACTAGAACCATTTAAACTTTTGAATGCTATCGCTCCATGTTTTACCTGTGTGACAGTGAGTGCAACGCTATTAAGCAGCCTCATGTTTTGAATGTTAACATAGTGCGAAGCCAAACCTCTTTTTGCCTCTTAGAGAGCAAGCGTAAGGAGCCAAACTGAAGTCTTCTGAGAGGGTGCCCTCCTGGTCCTTACATGCACTTTGTCACAGAAAGGGAATGATGACACCGCTAAGTGGGTGCACATTATAGTAGTGTTTGCATGCCTAGACTTTAGTCCCTCATCCAAATGTAGGAGCCGCGTTTCGGAATATACTTGAAGTTTTTGTGTGTGTCATTAATTATCGTGTCTTTGTATCGGCTGCACTCAGAAGAAGACACTTCACCGTTCAATTTGTCGTCTAAGTGTGGATGTTGTCGTGTCACTTCAAGATTGTGCAGCATGTTGAATGACTCGGCTCATCAGCCCAAATGTATTGTACTGTAACAACGGTAATTTTGCCTGGGATGAGCAGCTGCAGCCTAGTTTTTTTTTTGTTTTTTTTTTAATTTCCTCCCTGATGTACAAGTGCCAGGGTTCTCAGACATGTGCCAATAATAGGCACATCTACTTCATGCATTCACATTGGTTTTATTTACAGATAAATACATGATGAACTAAAGTAGGGTCTCAGTTAGAAGCAGTATTAAATGTTGATTGGGAGCAATGCAGTGTTGTATGTTGATTAGTTTACATTCTCTGTGTACTACCCCCTAAGGTGATCATGGATTAGACCTTTAAAGGTATGATGCAGCCTGTACATTTTACAAAAATACATCTAACACATAGTTGAAGCAACAACGCTGTGCTAAAACTCCTGAAATTTAACACTTACTATGTACTGAACATCACTTCACAATGCCAAATATATTTTTATTTTGCCTGATTTTATTTGTGTTATTTAAGAGTAGTACTTTTTTCATTGACGGTATGAGATTTTTAATTTTACATAGCAATAAAATGTTTAAACAAACACATGACGCCTTCCTGTTTTTTTTTTGTTTTTGTTTTTTTTGCTTCATAGAGTAAAACACACATTGTTGTCATACTATTTGCTAAATAAAGCTAGATACTAAAGGTGTATGTCTTTGATTACAGTGTGTTGTTTTGTAAAATAGTTATTTATCATATTGTTAGCCTCATAGCATGATTATCTAATTTATACACTATGGATAAAAGTATGTGGACACGTTAAATCCAGGTGTTTCTTTTCAAACAGGGGTCTGGGATACAAAACAATAATGACTAATGTCAGAATATAGTTTATATCGGGATCAATTTTATATTGGTTAGTTTGGTTTAAATTCTTATCTTCGCTTCAAAAATGGTTTTTATTTCTCTCAACAATGATTTTTTTTAAATCCATGACTATGATTTGAAATGTTCCTCCTCTAAATTTCTAAAATATTTTTCATGCTCTGACTAAATAATAATTTTCTACCACAACAAACCATCTACTTTCATCTCATTGAGGAAGAAAAATCTCCCATTAAACTTTAAGGAAATATTGATGTTTCTAAACTATATGGACAAAAATATCGGGACACATCATGTCTACAGCTGTAAGATGTCCTGTTCATGATGACATATAAACATCAATATTAATAATCAATATGCTATTTATCCCAATATAAAACTATATTATGAGATTTGTCATTATTGTTTTGTATCCCAGACCCCTGTTAGAAAAGAAACACCTGGATTAAACAGGTCCACATACTTTTGTCCATTTGTGTATGACTTAGGCAGTTATGCTATGAGGCTAAGACAGTGTTATTCTTGACATCTGCCATGTTTGACGACTATTTCTATGTATGGATGTTCCTTTTGGTGTGTTCACAACATGAGCCCATTTACATGACCATAAAAATCAGATAACGGAGTAATCCGATAATTGTCGTAATCGGATGTGATACATTTACATGCACTCCAGAAATCTGATAATCAAAAAACCGTGGTTTACATGGTTCCAGTTCACTATTTGATTTCTTTTGGAGTACATATGTATTTTATGCTGTAAGACGTACACTTCCTGTCATTTTCAAAACATCCGGTCTTGTCTCGTTGCCCATGGCAATGCCTACAATGTCAGCGTTAGCTGTCCTAATGTGGGAGGAGTTATGAAGGCTAAAAAATAGGTCACATGTTGCTGTTATCCTTCATTTCATTGTTTGTTTAACTTTTTCCTTAGGCTCATATTGTCACTGCGTGACTTCCATTTATATAGATTTTTTTTTTTTTTTTAAACACGTGCAGATGTTAAAACAAATGAAAAATCAGATTAACCTGTAAACATGTGTGAAGACATTGGAGTATTAGGGGGAAATCTAGGTGTGTTAATCGAACCATTGTTATCGGAAAAAGCCAACCAGATTATCCTGTTTACACGACCAGTGGAATAATCTGATTAACTCCAGATAATGACTGGAGTATTGGTGTGAATGTAAACGGGCTCAATTTCACAGTGGAGGATATGATCTAAGAGGATGACAGTCTGCAGTCTGATGGACTTGTTTCTTTATTAAATCTGTAAAGCAAATACCTCATGTATCTTTCGACTCACATTTTACACAAAACAAAACCCTGATGACTTTACAAGTCACACTTATGACTTTTCACTCTTTTTCACAGCAGAAGGATTACTTCCAAAGCTCTAGTTTCCTCCAGACTTGTAGTTTATAGCTTATCTTCATAATTTCTTGACTTAAAGGACTAATATTTTTCTTTTTTAAATGGAATTGGTTCCTTTTCCATCCTTTCCCTGTGGTCTCCATAAACTGTAAATGCTCTGCTTGGCTCTG
>JAPQRP010000020.1:36083056-36093263 GCA_037367295.1 Apogon hyalosoma
CAGTTTGAACATTTGACAGATAAACAGTACCACAGTGCTTCAGTTTCAGACTCACAGTTTGTCATATCTTTTATGGACTGCAATTGTCTCTGTCAACTCACCACATATTTTTTATTTGTAAGTTTTTATCTTTATTTTTTCAATTACTAGAAATTTTGGGTGACCCCATTTGAATTCCAGGCGACCCCACATTGAAAAACATATATATAACGTCATGATGATATAATGATATTGATACAATGTTTTGATTTATAAGCTTTATGTAATATACACAATGGCAGTTTTACCTACAGACCACCCTGTTTAAAAAAAAAAACAAAAACAAAAAAAACATTTGGGGGCACTCCTTCCCCTGCCAGGATTTGAACCCCAAAATTGGTCACATTAGTGAGGTTAAATTGTATTTGTGTGATTAGTGTGTGATAATAAAAAAGAATACAGTTTTAAGTGGTTTAAAGCATTTTTAATGTTAATTTTATCCCGGTGTTGCACCTGAATGCCCCCCCCCAACCCAGTGCAAGCATGCAGGGTGTTAGTCTTATTTTTTCTCAATTTTTAGAGTACACACATGTAATCACTAAAACAAGGCTATTAAAAAATGAGTAGTTTTCAATATCTCTATACCCTCAGTCTCTGACACTGAATACAACTATCAGTCTAATCACTAAAAAATACATCAACCCACTGAGGAAATCTGACTCTGCTAATTACAGAAGAAGTGGACACAGGCTATTTTCCAGCCTTCACATGAACTATCATGCAAACTGGAACTTATGATTAAGCAGATAAATTAAAAACATCACTGTAGTTGTTATAATATGGATATTTTACTATAATAACTGACTGTATTTACAGCTTAAGTGAGAGCAGGTAAAGCTGTAACACATGACAAAACTCGAAGCTCAGAGCATCAACTTACCATGTTTTCCTTTTGATGGTCTCTTGTAAACCATTCAGTGAGGAGCATCCATAAATACTGTACAAGTCACGGTCCAAATGTTTTAGGGACTGCACTAAAAATGAGTAGGTGTTTAAATCCACTCCGTTATTCATGTGGATAGGATGCCAGGCTAATGGGGAAGCAGGCGAAAGAGTGTCAGAACAACTGTAGCCTGCAGGCTTCTGGTGGGTGCCTCAATCAGCTGTGGGTACAAATTTCTAGCATGAGTTTGTCGTTGGAGGATAAATGACTGGATTAATAACCTATTTCTGTTCTCTTTTGTCATCTAGGCAGATATGCTATTCCACTGTAGGCTTGGCAGAAATGACAGTTCTGGTTTGTGGAGGTTTCTGCTTTTCAACAGCAAACAAATCTGGTGCATCTTCACCATAGAGAGCAACTTCAGATACACAGGAGAAAACTGTGTAATAACAGTAAAATAATATTGATTTTAAACAGAGCAACAGTTCGCTGTGCAATAGTTTCAAAAGCTCCACAGATTTCAACCTTACAAGTGATCAAAGGTTTTCAGGGATAGTCGAAGGCAAAAAGAGATTGCTGCCTTGAACCTTGAGCTACGTCGTTCAAATGTATGTCATGATGAGACATTAATGAGTTTTAATTTTCCTTGTGACTGACCAAACACTCTCAGCAGTTTCACTTCGTAAAAAAAGGAAAAAAAAAGACTCAAAAGACAAATATTTGGCATTCTCTCATAGCCAGATCGAGAGACAGATGGGGAGCAAAATAATTTTGGGGGGGTAGTAATCATGCCAATATACAAGTAATAAGCATGACTAGTAAGCGGCGGACGTTGCCAACACAAACAAAACCCACTTTAATGTGTCATGTTTAAGATGAAATCAGTCAGAAGCCTGGGAGTCCCTGAAGCCTGAGACGACGCTTGAAGAAAAACTTGAAACAACCTAACAGAGCTCCACCAGGCCAAATGTTAGCCGCTGCCATGGTAACGTCCTAGCACGCTGCATCCGCTTTCCTCGGGGTGACAGGATGGTGATTTTCTCCCGGCTGGAGGGCCGCTTCCATGTGTCATGTTTTGTGTGTGTGTGTGTGTGTGTTTGTGCTGACATGTAGCATCATGTACTGAGCATGTTGCTGACCTTCCACAGTGTCAGTCAAGCTGGGAGACACTATGAGTGGGAGGGACAGAGAGAGGCAAAGAGAAACTCTGAAAAGCTTTTGTTGTCATTAGAGGTCATTGAGATGCTTCGGCAGGAGGTTTGCTACATTAATCTCACACTTTGACCTGGACATAACTAAAAACCACTTCCTGTTAGCATGTGTCAGTATGTGGTAGCTTATTTAATCCATTGTCTTTTTTTTAAATACAGTTTGTCAGAAATACTGTACAGGTATCCAAAGAAAAATTTTGAGGCAGCCGAGCTGAAAAGTAAAAAAAGAGTTAAAGTGAAAAAGGCTGTTTAAAACATCGAACTACAAAGGTGAACTGGAAAGATTCTGTTACCATGTCTGTCCATTCTTAGGAATGTCCAGAGGGAATTTCCTCAAATTCAATGTTCATTTGGACATGAGGACAAACTGATGTGAGTCTGGTGGCCAAAGGTCAAGAGTCACTAGCTAGGTTTCCATTACAGTTTTCTGCAAAATAAAAGTGATATTTCTGTAATTTCGACAAAGTCCAATTGCTTCTAGTAGCTGTTTCTATTGAAAAGTGTTTGGCTTCTGATGTGTGATTCTATTCTCATAAAATACTGTATAGTTCTTGCAAGACTCTGGTTTCAGGCAGATGTTTGCCTCCGTTTGGTCCAAACCTCCACGCTGTTGCCACTGTAGTGTGGGTTCATCTACTGCTATTGCACTGACTGTCTTCAACTACAGAAGAAGGAACGGAGAATCCACCCAAGGAAAAGGACGCATTTATGGCAGTGGACACGCACTATGGATTTATGGGACAGAATTGGACATCTGGAATTCACCAACCAGTTGTGGATCCAAAATTTCCCACTGACCCGGGTAACGTTTACTGAACTGTGTGATGTTCTTGAACCTCTGGTGTCAGTTCCTTCTCTAAAGCCAGTGTCTATTGGCCTGTACAAACTAGAACCACCTGTTCTGAGTCCAGGGTCATAGGGGAGACGTTTGCCCTGAGAAAACTCACTGGGACCACATGAGTGAAAATGAACTAAATGTGTTTCTATTACACTTCTGTTATACTTCTAAATCCAAATTCTCTAAAAACCACCTCATGAAAATGCAAAAACATTTTTGCGATCTTTGACAGTTTTTGTGACTTTTCGATGCCATGACCAGTTTTCTCTTGTGCAATTTACATTCTGCGCATTTCTGAGGGCAATGGAAATTCAGCTACTGTGATTTCACAAAACATTCCCATTGACAGACGTACAAGAACAGATCGTGATGTGAGGATAGAGGAAGCGTCTGACTGAACTTAGAAGTTTTTCTTCACGCAGATGCATGGATGTATATGAATGGCTTATTTTTGCTGTGAAAGAATGTTGCATTTCCTTTAGCATTAGTTACCAGTATTGCACAAACACTATCATCCAGATTTGAGGAAAAAAAGGGGCGGAATGTCATTTTTTCACTGTGGTTGAATTAGCAGACTGTGTGAGGCACTGGCAGAGGGATGACTGCAGTTCTAGTTAGTTTACTTATATTTGCTGATAATGTGTATCACTGAACTGCAACTGCCATATGTATGAAGGATGGAATCAAAAGTAGAACAGTGGTAACTTTCTTTTTTTTCCATCTTCACACTGAACATACTCTTGACATAGTAGTAAAAGCACAGGTGCAACTAAGCACCATAACAACAGTTGAATTCCACTTAACTGTTTCAGTGGTTGTGTGCATGCTAACCATCAGCATCATCATAAACGCTATCCTACGCCTGTGTTTTCAATCTTATGATAAGTATTTCTGCGGTGAAAAATGTCCATTGGGTACAACATTATTCTGGCACAATGATGAATCCAAAATGAAATAACAATGACTGTATCCCTGAGCTGCCAGTGCAGATAGACTGCATGTGTTCAAATGCAGCTTGGGAGTTGTGGTTTATTTTCTTACATCTGTAAATCTGTTGACTTTTATTTTAAATGGAACATTGACAGCCCCATGATACATTTTCTTTTGTATGGTTGATTTAATGCAGGGGTTCCCAGATGCTTTCAGCTTGAGACACAAAAGAAAAATAGATTGTTTCCTTGGTTCCCAAACTTGCCCAGAAATCGTTATGAACTGCCATAACTTCCACATCTTCCATCTTAAGAGTTCAACACCTCACACAGACCTACCTCTTTCTTGTTCTAAATCAAATTGATAAATATATGTTGATACAGGTGAAATATTAACAGCCTCTGCTACAAATACCACAGTGGATACTGACTTCAAATTTGTAGTGTTTTCAGAAAAAAATAAATTTAAAGTATGAAAAACTAAGGACTTTGCATTTTGTAGATCAACTATTTTCAATGTGTTCTTCAATATTATATTGCTGTATGTAAGAGCATCATAGACTACTGGGTGTATGAATAGTATAGCACAACACTGCATCAAATTATAGAAAATATAATAAAATGTGAACAGACTGCAGTAACTGGATATGCCAGAAATATATGGTGAATGAGTGGAGTACATGTAAAGTAACATGGATTGAAAATACTTTTGCCCAATTAGTACTGACATTGTGTACTTGAGTAAATATGCTAATGTATAAATATGCCACTAGAATTAAGAAAATAAAGCTGTAGTGCTTGGTAGTTTTTAACATCTTTGGGCAGAAACTCCTTAATTACCATTCAGCATATTATAATTCAAGTAGTGTTATTTGTAGGATACCCTCTGCTCTGGACTCTAAAATGTACAGTCCATCCTTTAATGGATGGTCTCAGACTGCTCATAGGTGTTTTCAGAAATGCAGAAGTTAAATACATGATTAACAAGTATGAAATGGCTCAAGAAAGAAGCTTGTGGCATCATCTATGTATATATTTAGGGCCAGATCTACTAAGATCTCAGTTTGCATGTACTAATTTGCATGCACAATCTAGAATTCTGCATGTGGGGTTGAACCGCAGTTTGCAGATGATTTACTAAGATTGCCTGTGCAAATTACAACAGATGCAAAGTCTTGCAGACTGCCCTATTTAAATGAGGATTTTGCGTGCGCTACTACTTGTTGTCATGGAGACAATACGCTGGAAAACTGCTCTGGGATACGCCAGCACTAATGGCAACTGTGACTGAAATGATACAGATGTACGGAAAAATGTAGTGTTGGAGGAGTTTAGTCATAGAAGGTATTGCATGAATCATTCATTCATGTATTTTTCATTTTAAAGTGTGTGTGTGTGTGTGTGTGTGTGTGTGTGTGTGGAAGGGGGGGGTCATGGATAGTTGGATTGAATGAAAGGCACACATAATTTTGTCACACTGTATGTTTAATCACAATCAGATCAAGTGGAAAGGAGTCCCGTAAAGTGTGTGTGGAGGGGGCATATGTCTCAATTATTTTTTTCCTCCGTCATTCCAAAAATCTTCACACGAGGGTGAAAAATGCGTGTTTCATTGTTTTGATGTCTCCTTCATGCAACAATAACCACAGCCATGTGTGTGTAATTACACATCCAAACCGCTGGCCCCTCCCTTTGAGACGTGTTAAATATAGATGCAGTTTTTATCAGTAAAATTACTTTCAGGTTTGATAAATCATTTTGTGTGTGCTACATTAATATATTTATGTTTTCTCCGCCCAGCACATGTACAATTGTGTCTAAATGCCCCATATCACATATTCATGGTGGCAAACGTACGTTTGAAAGATACAACCCTTAGCGGCACTGTTAGTAAATTAATTTGTACATTTTTTTGCATGTGCAATGAGTTTGCACATGTTTTTAGACACACAAACCTTTAGTAGATCTGGCCCTTAGTCTTCTGACTTGGACCAAGTAAAGCGATGTGTTTTCAAATTCAGTCTTCTTTGTAGCTTTAGTTCTTTAAATTTTGTCATTTGGAAACCAGTAAAAACAATGAGAAACAATCCATGACAGGCACCAACAAAAGTCACAGCTGACACAGGTGAATATTCACATTTTTATCAGCACTGAAAGAGCGAAGGGCCTTTTCTTCTGGAACCTTGCAAATTGTTCATTCCATCTAAATGCATAACAATCCTACATTTTGTCTGTCTTAAAACACAGGTTGTGATTTTTTTTTCCACATCTCAAGAGACAGAAGTTAAATCCTTCACTGTTCGTCAGACAAAACTTTAAACCACCACAAACCCGTCTAAGAGCTCGAACACGGTGAGAGCATGTGATTACTGTCTTGCCTGTGGCTTCTTATTAGATGTGAATGTGAGTCTTCTTGTGATTGTGAGTGTGTGTACTGTATTAGGATTCATGGGAGTGTGTGTGTGTGTGTGTGTTGTGTCACTACAGTTGGGTGTGAGTGGGTTTCTGTGAGAACAACGTGCCCTCTTAGAGCATCTCAATGTGGATGAGCCCGAGGGGCCCGTAGGGGTTGGTAAAAATAGCCCCAAGGCTGATTAGGAGCGAGGCGGATGGGGGTTTTTAAAAACCTGCTCATTACCGCACCTGTAAGGCCTCTTTAAGTAGCCCTTCTGCAGAGCCCAGCTGCTCACATCTGCCAAGAGCTGTTCGCCATGCCCATAAACTCCTCTCACGCATCCTCCAGGGGCGGGACATCACAACATAAGATGACGACGACATTGGTGGGTAAAAACTCTGGCCTCAATACATCCCAAAACACAAAAAAGTAACTATCCACACTAAAACAGCATGCTGCAAGGAGTTTTAATAATGCCCTCATTTTATATTACTGTTCTCCATATGGAACAGGAGAGTTTTCTATTTAACCTTCAAATGAAAAGCAGCTCAATCAAATGTTGAACTTTTTCTCTATCTCTCATGTTCGTGCCGTAAATGGTACAAAGCTGAGATATAATAGCCATCTGCATTCCCAAAGGTGGCAAAAGTACACACAGTCTGTACTGAAATTAGTGACATAAAACTACTGAAATATACTCCAGGTGTAAAAGTAAAAATTAGCCCTTTGAAGGACTTTGTGCAAAGCTATGGGAATCTCATACTCTATTAATATCAAGAGTAGATTAATCTCACTTCAGATAAAATTAATTGAAAATTTTGTACATGATTTTTGCTCCACGGTGCAAACCAGTTTTCAAAGTCAGCCACAGACCTCAAAAGATTATGATGCCTATTTCAGTTTCTAGTCTGTATTGTCTGCAGTGTTGAGGAAGTTACTTTTAAAAAGTAACTTTTTATGTTACTTGTTACTTTTATGTCACTGGACTTTGGGCAGAACCACATATCTGTTCCTAAATGAGTAGCGCTACATACAGTTCTACTATGGAAGACATAACAGGCATTTCTTTTGTGCTCTTTGTTATAAAAAATGCCACAAACAGAGACTTAACAAGAAACCATTGGGCTACCGTAGGTTTTAACACCACCACTAAGCCCTGTCAAACTATATGACATAACAGAGCCTCGATAAATCTTATGGGCATATAGGTGAACGTAAGGGCTTATCATGTTTTGTCCAACTCTTGTTTAATTACCTGGTGGAACGAGGTGAAATAAAAGTCTGTGACTATTGTGCAGGCGCGGCTGTTTCACTACCGGATGTGTTTGCGCATGTCCAATGGTTGGGAAAAATTGTATGTAACACTTTTCAAATCTATCCCTAAGAAAAGTAATCTTGTGCCAAATTGACAAAGGAACTACATTATCTTCCCAAATTTTGAGTAGTAATGCGTTATACTACTTTTTACCTGAAAAAAGTAGTTAAGTTACTGTCGCGCGTTACTTTGTAACTCATTACACACAACACTGATTGTCTCTTACAACTTGTTGCATCTAATACATATTTTTTTTCTGATACATTTGTTATGAGTGATACTCACAGACGGATTCACGCATGGATTGTCTTTTCAGTGAGTAATGTTAGGGTTCGTTGGTGGTTGATGGCTCACTCTTTATAAAATGAGACAGTGGGATGGAGACGGATTTCTTCTTGAACAGTACTTTACTCTCCACACGACAACTACGGCCACAACATTTCCTGACCCACACGCTCATATGACTACATTAACCAATCAGGAGCTAGCAGTACTAATGCTGCATTCCAAAGTGCTGTGAGGTAGAATATATCTCATTTGGAGTTACGTACATCTGACCTCAAAGCATTCCAGATGATCCACATTGAACATAAATAACAAATATGGAGGAAGGAGATCTAAGTTCCTATTTGCATTTTTACTGAAGAGGCATTCTGACTGTGGACAGTCCAGTGTTCTCATATATGTGAACCAGATGGAAGAGGTGAAGTGACGGATGAGCTAATTATACATTGTGACATTTTCTTTCATTGCAAACTTGCACACTGTGTGCCGCCATTGGTGTGTTGACGTCACGTTGGAGTTCGCAGTGAGGCTGGGGTACTTCGATCTGGCCTCTGGCTACGACAGGCGTTCCAATGATGTCGGAAACTTCCCACCTCCCAGCAGTTTGGAATGCAGCATTAGATTAGTAAATGTGAGTGATTTAGAAAGTTTAGCTGCTTGTGTACTACAAATGAGAATATTTAAATGTGTGAATGTGTAAATAATAGTTCTGCAAACATAAATGTAAATAGTTAATTGGATAAATATTGTCAATATTTGTTTTTAACAAATTAGCTTAAATACATGAATTCCCTTATTCCCTGTCATATGACTTTACTTCACTGTTAAACCTTATATTTCCTCAACATAAATTACCTTCACTTCTGAGCCTTACAAGTGTGCTATTGGCCCATATCTTTATACTGACGTTTGTGAGGATGTTGGGAAGGTATACAATGATGCAGAATAACAACAACCTGAGCTTGAATCTGCTGTGCCTGTGATTGTCATTATGTCATTTCTGTATTACCAACAATTGCATTACTACAATTAATGACATACTTGTTGCTTTAGTAACCTTTAGTCTATTTAAATAGCAAATCAGGCCTTTGATTTTGACCATTAAATTTGAATTAAATGCTTTCTGACTCCAAATGAATATTTGTGTCAAATCTGTAGACCTTTCTCTTGAGTCTTGTGTCTAATTGAATGCTTGTGCTAAATTTTGTGACATTCGGTTGAAGTATTCCTGAGATAGTGTACTTTAAATGGAACAGTACTCCAGATGCATCTTAACCCACAAAGACCCAAACAGCCACTGGCAACAAAAAGCATAAACTGATCTAAACTGTTTAACACCTGTTGATCCACTAATCCTATCAATCCATGTAAATAGTTGGTGTAAATACAGTTCTTCATCATTTCATGGTCATCAGATATGACCAGTTTGGACGTTCAGAGGCTCCGTAGTTACTGTGGAAAACACTGTCATCATCTTGTTTTTATGTTCATTAGATGCCATTTTGCTGAAAACATGACTTTTTTTTCTCTAGTTTGCTCTGTTGTGATATAATAACCTTTGAATTTACTCTGAAGTCTGATGAACATCTCCATGATCAATTAATTAAATATAAGAATGTACCTGAAAAATAGAAAATACAGACGATAATATTACAATAAATGGTGATAAATCACTTAAGGTAATTTGGAGAAAAAATCATCTGGGGGCTGCCACAGAAATAACTGTAAGTTTTTGAGATGTATTATGTGGTAATATGACATCTAACAAGTACTGGACATTTACATAGTCTTATTAACACATAATAATGATAATAAGCCTCTTGTAATGACTGATATTGTCCTTACAATATGTGTGGAGAATGAGAATGATATTGCATCAAAACCAATGTAGTTTGATCAATGAGTGTTTGGAGACACTTGTTTTTACATTCAGTTAATGATATCTTTGTTGAAAAAGTCACTTTTTTTGTTTTCTCTGTTTTGAAATAACAACCTTTGAATTTATTCTGAGCTTTTATGAACATTCATGTGATTTCAATATCACCTACTGCACACTCATTACTTTATTTATTAATATTATTACTATTTGTCATTCAGTCACTTTTGTCACATCGGCTCCCAGACATTAGTCTGTTTTTTCTGTTTTGTCCGTCTCTTCCTGTTTTATTTTGTCAGTCTCCCTCCTGTGTCATGTCTGTTGTCTTTACTTCCTGTTCCCCAGCCTCTCCACCTGTGTGATTCCCTTACCCCGCCCTAATGTGTTGCACCTGTGTCTCGTTGTCTCCCTCTCCCAGTGTGTATATGTATGGGTA
>JAPQRP010000020.1:36145760-36167807 GCA_037367295.1 Apogon hyalosoma
CACACACCACAATGGCTGTGAAGTATGTGTGTTTAACTTACTGGTTGTTTAAGTAAGCTGAGAAGAATCCCCTCAGGTGATTAGTTCATTTGCGAGTCCTGGCTGTGGAGACTAGTACAGGCCTGCTGCTGCCCCTATTTTCTCTATTCCTCTGTTTAGCCCCGGCTCTTTCTTTCTGCCTTATTCTTCGGTTACCGGCTTTACTCGCTTGATCCTTCCTCTCTTTCCCTCCCTCTGCTCTGCTATTTGTTTGTGTTTCTCCGAACTCTGAGGGAGAAGGAGACAGAGAGAAAGAAAAGAAAAACTGAGGGAAAGAAATGTTAAGCCAGCTAGCCGGAGTAATAGCAACGCTCTTTGTCCTGCGCTCATTATTTTCGCTTTGATTACAATCTAGAGCAGCTCGAGTTACCCTAATTCGGCCGGCTGAGACTCTGGCAGAAATTGTGCCGCGCTGAGTGATGGTTGAATCGAAGCTGCCAGAGGGGTCAGCACTGGATGCGACAAGAAAGAGAGAGTGAAAAAACACAATAATAAATAATAAAGATGCTAAACCAAGGCAATATCAGCCATAGTAATAAAGTGACAAACGTGCAGTATCCTAATAAACCCAATCTCTGGGTAAATTTCAGACTCATCTGGCATGGAGGAGATGTACAATGATGAGACCAGCCATGTAATTCCTTCAGGGATGCTTTCATGCCAACGGGACGTCTTGTTTATGCCAGGACGAGAATGTTGAGAAATGTTTTTCAGTGTTGCACAGGCAGGCATGCTGGGATTCTGTGGCCAGTGACGGTGCTGCCGTGGGAGTGGAGGGGCGGGGGGAGGTGATGGTGGGTGGCGAGTGGTGAGGACGCCGCCTCAGGGCCAACTACCACTAGACAGTGAGCGCTGCGGCAGAGGCCCCGGTCCCCATGTAGCACTAATCACAACCCCCTGTTCCCTCCATCTGTTCCCCATCAGCGGCCTTACAGTACCACTCTCCCACCGCTTTACCTCTATCCTCCCATCATCCCCTGCTTCCCTTCTGGCTATCACTGTCTCTGAACCTGCTGTAGGTGGACCTGCACTTTTAGTACATTTTTTTCCCAAACCGGTCTGGTACATCTAAAGGATGCAGGATTTGTAGCAGCTATTGTTTAAGGGCAGAGGCTTTAACCCGTAAAGACCCAAACATCCACCGGCGCCCAAAGTCTTCTACTGATCTAAACTGTTTCATACCTGTTGATCTGGTAAGCCTATCAATACATGTCAGTAATTGGTGTAAAATACAGTTCTTCATCTTTTCATGGTCATCAGATATGACCCATTTGGATGTTCAGAGGCTCCGTAGTTACCGTGGAAACACCGTCATCTTCTCCAACATTGATTCACCAGTAAAACCCATGGAGCTGGATCAATGACAGTGGATGGACACACTGGGTTTAAGTTCAGTTCATGAGAGATTTTGCTGGGAAACTCACTTTTACCTTCAGTTTCCTCTGTTTTTGATATAATAACCCTCCCCTTTAATCAGAGCTTTTATGAACATTTACATGATCAGTAGATTAAATATAACAACATTCATAATTTTCACTGAAACAATGCAAAACACAGAGCATGATATAATAGAAAGGGTACATTTAGAAGAAAAAAAATCCTATGGAACTGCCACAAAAGTAACACCGGGTCTTTATGTGTTCTTCACCCAGATTATTAGTCTCTAGTTCTTTTTGTTTTGTTTTATTGAAACCACAGTGAAACCACATGTCAAGAACACAAAATATTGATCCTGACTTTGCTTTTCCTGCTCTGTGTCTTCATCACACTTTTATTTTCCCTCCATGTAATGTTGTTCAATTAAAGACCCCTTTTCCTTCTGGTCACAGCACGTAATCTGTTAAGAGATGGCATAAAGTGTCATCACACAGATGTGACTTTTCTAACTATTCACTTCAATTACTAGCTCGGTTCAGTTGTACTATAGCTATAGTGCTTTTTGCTGCCCTTAATGATTAGATTAGAGGTACTAATTAAAAAAAAAAAAAGAAGAAGAAGAAGAGGGGAAAAAAACACAATATTACGAGCTGCCCTAACGCTTCTCTGGGTGGTGATGAGTGAGGGCAAAGTTATTATTCTTTTGAACTCCTGCAGTGCTGGGGGAAGACGGCAGACATTCAGAGCAGCATGACGTTTGGTGTTTGTTATTTCTTTGTAACTTTTTTTAATTCCTGGGCCTGAGATTTATGGCTTGATAAGTGCCTCAAACTTTTTTTTTTCTTTCAAACGGGAATAATTTAAACACACCTCACAGGCAGAAACAGCTTTTTCCCCTCGCTATTTCTCACTGTTTCGCTCACTCTTCTCCTTTTATGCCAACCAGTTTCATTCTGCTTTAAGGCATATTTTCCTGTATTTTTTTATTGTGCCCATAATAATAATAATAATAATAATAATAATAATAATAATTTAATTACATTTTAGTGAAAACCCTGTACATGACAACAGACACTATTTTGTACAGAAAGTATAAATAGAGCTTGTTAAAATATTGTGTTTTGTACTAAGAGCAGATTAAACTAATGAACTTAAAGCAGTGGTGTCCCTAATTCTGCTCCTATTATTATAGTATAATATTTATTTTTTATTTGTGCAGCCAATTAAACACAGCACAGCAATAATAATAATAATAATAATAATAATAATAATAATAATAATAATAATAATATCTAAATATATGTTTCCTTTCTATTTCTACCCAGTGGATAAATTACCACAGTGAATAAATGCTTTGGGGCGAGAGGAGAGTAAATAAAACATGTGCGAGGCCATGGAAATAACCCACATACACAGACGTGCTCTCCCACTGTGAATTTAATCCATTTCACCCACTTGCCTCAGATTTTAACAACTCTATCACAACTATTGCCTTTTCTTTTCTTTCTTTTTTTCCCACAGCAAGTGAAAAAGTCTGGGAAGAAATCAAAGGAACTCACTTACAAATGTATATTATATGGGTCACATTTTTTGTGTGTCTTACAGATTTTCCATATTTTACTATGTAAGGTTTCTCCCACACAGACGATCAGCTGGGCGATACTTCCTCGATCAGCCATTACATCATTTGTTTCCATTTCCTGCTGAATGTGATTGTTCGACAGCCCATCCATATAATTAAAATGACCTTTAAGCAATTTGCTGTTCAGTTTATAATATTTTTAGCCTGGTCATTATTCCCGACGCACAGATGTTGCATGTCAGGGAAGGAAATGTGGGTCTGACAGTATTGTTCATTTGGGGGGAAAAAAATAAAATTGGGGTTTAGATAGTCAGGTTGGTGATGGAGCTATTGCCCAATTTATTCATTCAAGTGTCAGTTATACAGACAAATATGTGTAGCACCAACGTGGGGCTGAATTTTGAAGCTGTTACAGCCTGTCAACACGGCAAGACCTAGTCATTAATCACCATACATTTGATCAGAATGCTGCAAACCTCTACTGTTTCCTGTGATGGAAGGACAATGGACGGCTGTGTTAGATCTTGTTCCACTAATTGGGTTAGTCCAGCTAATGGCCATTTAGATGGTGGATAACAGGGAGGCATTTTACTCCACAAATGTGGTGATGGAGGCAGAAGCTCTGATGTATTTGAATTCTAGTTAAGATGAAAAAAAACAAAATAAAAACAAAAACAGCTCTCAATTTTTGGTAATGCTTGTTTGGAGACTTCTTAGATTATAGAGTGACTGTACAGAAGATGTGAAGCTGAGGTACAAGGTGAGTCATATTAAGGTGTAATATTTCTTAAGTTCTTTTTGTTCTGTTTGTTGTAGGCTGGACAGATTTGAAACAATGTATGCAAAAGTAGAAAGATGAAGAGTCTGCAAAAGTCCTCCAGTAGAAGTACAGATATTTGTCTAAAAATAAAATAAAAGTAGAAATACTTATTCAGCTTCTTCACTCAGGTAAAAACACACTGCATTCTGGAGTCGGTGAATGATCGATTTTGTGTTATCTGCATCATAGCACCTTCACAACATCAAGACTGGTTTCAAAGTACATCTTCAGGACAATAACACACAGAGGGGGAAGCGCAGAGCAGTGCATATCGCACATGGCAGACACTGCAACAACAACATGCAACAAGACAAAACAGACCAGAGAGAACAACGTGACCATAGAGAAAAGCTGTCCATGTCCATTTAATAAGAGTTGGAGACCTTCATGAACATCAGCTGAATCTACTACTAAACAAATGTTTCTACTTCTACATTGAATGTCTAGAATTCCTGAGTCGACTTTTGCTACTTCTGCAAATCCAGATGCAGTATGCATGTTTGATATCTTTACCTGTTGAGCCGATAGTTGGTGAACAGATCATGTCATCGATTCTAATTGAGACCTCAGTGTAATGTACAATAGCTGCACTCGGAACATGGACCTCATGTCTTGCACATGTATTTTTACACTGATATATTTGCATATTTTTCCTTTGTTAATAATACTTTTAAATGTTCTTACCTTGTCATACAGTATTTCTCTAATTTGCACAAATGTCTATTGCACACGATATAAAACTTTTCTTCTTTTAATATGTGTCTGTGTTTTATTGTGTTTTTATATAGTTACATAGTGCACTGTTGCTGTAATTTCATTGCACAACCTGTGTAATAACATTTAAAGATTTCTTTTTCTTTGTTGTCAGACAGATGAAAAAAAAAAAAAAATTTACCTTGATATGTTTCAGCTACAACCTGTAGCCTTCCTCAGAAGGGTCACTTGATGTTACTGTGACGTGTCATTGTGTCGACAAGACAAGGTAAAAGAATTCACTTTTTTCCATCTGTCTGACAATAAAGAAAAAGAAATCTTTGTAAGTTCTAGTAGACAGTATGAACCTTAATCAGACTGTGTAATAACAATAAAGCCTATTCTATTCTATTCTATTCTATTCTATTCTATTCTATTCTATTCTATTCTATTCTATTCTATTCTATTCTATTCTAATAACTAAATCTGTATCAATGAACATTTATCTCGAAGCAATCAATAAATGTGGAACTGGACATGTCATCATATTTCCAGTTTTGAAACCCAACAGTATCCATTGTCCGCTACTGGGCTCACTGGCTGATGCTGATGATTTGTTAAGCGTCCTGTCTGAGCTTAACTGTACTTTTCTTTCAGAATATGGATGAATTAGTGGTTTAATAGTTTGAACTATTTTCTTTGTTTCGTGCCTTGAGGGAAAAAAAAAACAAAAAAAACTAGCAATTAGATCAGCCAAAAAAATATGTAAAAATAATACAAACAAAAAACACATGCACTGTTGGATTTTACATAATTAAACAAATACATAGATTTTATTTACGCTCTTCTTTGATGCCTTCCCATTGTGGTATTTAAAAGACAACACAATGATGATAGTCGGGAGCACAGAAGTCAATATTTGACATTATTAGAAACCAGTTAACTGGTAAAATGAATATCAAACCCAAAGTTATAAATGAAAGTGGGTCTGAATATCAAATTAAATATATATTAAAAAAATTAAACTGGGTGAGAAGCTGGGATTTTCCCATCAGTCGTCAACCTTTGTGGGCACAAACTTCTGCCACTAACAATGATTTATAAAATGTCCCAGTGGAGCTCTGTCTCTGCTTTAAAGCATGCATATTGCTTTCTTTGTACTATGAGATATGCCATGAATAATCAACACTTGAATCACCAACAGGTAATAACTCACAACCATTTGCATTGCTGTGTTTTAATAAAATATTGAAAACCCAGATTTTATTTATTTGTTTATTTTTACTCTTTCCAAATTTAAGTTTACAGTCTGTATTGTTAAATATAGTTGAGATAAATCCAGATCAAAAATGTGGAACAATTTTTTATTCAAAGATTAAATTTTTTTTGCCATTTGTGCATACATGTACACAGGGAGTCAGATAAAAGATACTAGAAAAAAACATGTAAGTCTGTAAAAAAGTTCACAAACATCTATAAATATATGTGTATAAAAGTGCCTAAAAACCAATAAAAGTGCATAAAAACCAACCCAGGAGACAATAAAATGAAATAAATACATAAATACACTGTTGTTGGTGCGTAATCTGAAAACTAAATAATTTCTAACATTTAAGCGTGAGACAGATTTATGAACCATACATGTGTGCAAATATTTTCCTCTTTTGTAATATGTTGCAGTCTGAACTGAGGGTCATCCACAGCAAGACAAACACAGATGAGATTCAACAAACTCATCTTATGACTTGAGTCTTTCCTTTGTGGAGAGAATGACTTACTACACTGACAGATATACATATTTGTGGAATGGGGATAGTACTCTGGGAATTTCTTATTGAAAAAAATTGGCACTCTACATAAAAGCAAAAAAGAAGAAACAAATAAGCAATTTAAGCATACATATGTCTTTGTACAAATATGACACCTACAAGGAAAACTCATAGTCAATAAGCAATTCTGTGTATTGCTTTGTAGTGTTTGGCACAAAACCTGGCAAAACATCACATGTGAATTTTTTGCTCTGCCTCTATACGGCCCTCTGGTCTTGTCTCTCAGTGCTACTGTCTGACAATACCGTGATGCAGACACACAGGCAGCTGCACTACCAACATAAGAAATTCTGTAAATTTCACACTCTGCTGCCTGCCAAAAACCCTGGGCCCAGATTCTCGGTGATTTGGCCTCTCGAGTCTCATTCCAATCTCCCTCCCCACGCCGCTCCTTCCCCCCATGCCAGCACCACAAGCAAGAAGACCCTGTTCCTGCTGCTGTATCCCCTGGTTTGCCGAAGTGTTCAGAAAAAAAAAAAAAAATAAAAAAAAAAAACATCTTGACGTTCCCAGCTACAGGTCATTTCAAACAAGTTGGAAGCCGCTCAGATCCGTGGCACTGTGCAATCAGCATTACGCTCAGAAAATCCACAAGGAAACAAATTATGAGACATGACTAAAGAAAAACAGCACTTAAAAAAAGAAAGATGACAGAAAGAAAAGCAATCATAGCAGCAATGAATTCTGAGCCCAGGAGGAAAGATGTAGTCTTCTGAAATGACAGGTTTTATCATACGAACACAGGTGGAGGCTAACTAGTTTTTGTCGGCTTCTAATTTGAGATATATTATTGCACAGAGGCAAGACTAGAGCATTTTGACACATCGGAGTTGGGGTGCCTGATCAGCCTTCATCTGATGGACTGCCAGGCTGAATTTTCCTGGATGTCTCCTGAGATGAACCTCAGCACAAGAGAAAATCATGAAAATGTCTTGCCAAAGAAAACACAGGACCTCCCCTTTAATTCTATCTGGCCAGCATTTACTTTAGAGATGAGCCGTAGGTTGCTGACACTATCAGGGGATTGTTATGCATTTTGATGCTCCGATGCCTAGAGGGGCAGAAGAAATGTATTGATGGGAAATAGAGGTCCTGAGTCAAGCAATTTATAGGTCCTTCTCTTCCCCCATATGGGAAAAGAGTTAAGTGAATCACAATAAGCACTGTGTGGTGTGCAGTTTCCTGCTGGGGCCCCTGCTTTTGTAAGCAGTGTTTACAAATGCTTCCATGTACGCGGCATGTGCATTAACTGTACCATATAGCAGATAATGAAAAATGCATAAAAGAGCAGCTTAATTGTTTTGGGATTTAAGGCAGTTGTGTGTTGTTAAATGAAAAAAAAAATTATTGAGTTTATAGGGGTGAGAAAAAAATGTTTTTAATTATTAACCCTTACTGTCCCTACTGCTACTGTATGGTTTAGTTCCATTTTGATAAATATCTATATCAAATTCTTAATCACAGATCTATTTAAAATGTAAAAATACCCTTTCTGATGTGAATAAAGATGTTGCTGTTTCTATTTTCAGCTGGGTGAATGTGTTTTCTAGGCTCTACTTCACTTGTTCTTGGCAAAAAAGCACCTACTGCCACACAATATCACATTCTATTTCACCCAAGACAAAATAAAATATGAAAGCAACATGGATTTGAACATGTTTTATCGAAAATTAACAAAACTTCATTTTAGATTTGGTCAAATTTGACCCAGACCAAGATCAATGTATAAAAAATTGTAGCAGTATGTATTTTAGAAAAGGAAATCAGCTTTGATTTTTGCACCTTTTGGGCCATTTCAGGAAAATTAAATACAATTTTAGACTTCACAATACTGTCACCGAGTGTTTTTATTGTTATCAAACATCAAAATGGATGAATCTTGATCCAAACAGTATGCAAGAAATAACATAATCATCCAAGAAACCAATTTCTCTGCATAAAACAGCATCTTAATTGTGTTGGGATTTTATGCAATTGTGTGCTAATAAATAAAAAAACTAAGGTTTTTGTTTGTTTTTTTTAATTTTCTGAATTACTATCCGTTACTCTACAGTTCATATACCTTGTCTTTATGGTCCAGCGCCATTTTGACAAATATCTATATTAATTGTTGGACTACTGATGTCTTTAAAATGTATTAATTCTTAATTCATGTTTTTTTAAGACAGCATGTGCTTTTTAGATTCAACACAGCTTGTATATGAAGAAAAACCATGTGCTATTTAACACAAGTACAAATAAACAGGATTGTGTCGATATATTTTACTGACCCTTAACTCCTTTTCAGATTCAGTCAAAATCTGCAACAGCATTAATATACAATTATTTGTAGACCTATACAGAAGTATAGATTTAAAGCACACATTTGGTCAATTTTGCACCTTTTGAGTCATGTTAAACTCATTACATTTTCAACTTTTGCCAAAAGTCAAATAAAAAAAATAAAATAAAATGGAACAATCATTTGAGAAACAAATGTGACTGCATTCCTATTTTTACAGGTGTGTATGTGTGTGGGTTTGCGCATGCACAATCCACTAAAGTGAAATAAACATCTTTCAACTACACTTTAGAGTTCCTTTTGCCTTTTTTTCTCTCTAGCATAAGCATATTTCCTACTATACAATTTTCAAGGGAAAGAAAACCACTAAACATGGTATTCTACAATTAAATTACCTCTGTTTTCCCTAGTCACTGGGGAGTTAATAACTGGTTACATGTTACCGTTACATGTTATGTGACATATTTATTGCATTGCTGAATGCAGGATTGTAGAAAAAAAAAAAGAAATTTCAAACCACTGCTACAACAAATTTAACATGAGTAAAAGACTCATCAAAGGTTCATAACAGGCTAAAAATATGTTAAAATGTCTCAAATCAAAGCCAAAATGAAACTGCTGTAATATGTGCAGTTCTGAGGAGTATTTGAATGCAACATACTGTGTGACTGTTACTGCGTCTGTCTGAAATCTCTCTGTTTTCTCTCAGATGACGGCAGCATCTTGTGGAAGGCCAGCCAGTGGGCTTTAATCAGGGAGCTGGATTTGTTTTGCTGCATCCCAGTAATTAACTGATTGATAATTTCTGGGTTGGTTCCCCTTAATTACGGGGCTGATTGCAAATGAACATGGTGATCCAGTGAATTGGAGCGACCTATACACAAAGTGGAACACCTCTTCCAGATTTTCTGCCACGTCTGGTCACCGCCCACACTCTGCTGTGGCTGCCCACATGATGCCGAAGAAACCTTCCCCTGCGTGACCCCCAGTCCCCCCATCCCCACCCTTCTTTACCACTCTTATATTATCCTTGAAGAGATACTGGGCAAGTAGAATTTATTTTGCCACCAAAACTTAATCATATACAATTATGGGTTATATACATTCATATACATTCTCATCAACATGCAGTACACTAAAAATGCATGTAGCTCATATTTTGCAGACAGGCATTGTCAACTGTATTGCTTGGCAAATAAATTGGCAGAATTAAAAAAAAAAAAAAAAATTGATAAATTCACAAAGACATGCCTGTGGTGGTGTAACACCGTTTCAACAGGGGGAGCCACCCTGCTATCACGGACCAGGGGCTTTAACAGGACATTCTGTCTTACAGGTAAATGTGCACCGTACCTTTTTTTTTTTTTCTCTTCACCAACCTGTTTAGATAAAGATTAATGTTTAGCAGGTTGACTACAGATTCAGGCACATCCTTAGGGCCTGTCTCATCTTTAAGTGATGTGAATAGAGCACCTTTTCTGTATTTCTGTCCTTGTTCTTTCTTGAATTTAATGCTTTTCTTTTCTACTCTTAAAATAGAGGCTACGAGTACTACCCATATCTAACCACAAATTAATAAGGCTTCATTTCAGTGTTTTTCAGCACAGCCTATTAGGAGCCCATTAAGTTAGGTTTTTATATTCAGTTCAGAGTCTAACTCAGCTTGGTTTGACATTTGACAGCAGTAAAAATAGTGTAAATTATATGTATGTATGTATGTATATATATATATATATATATATAAATACACACACACATATATACATATATATATACATTAGTTATGTTGAGATGTTACACATTTTATTCCATTATAATGGAAGTAAACTACACTAAAGTGGGCCTGATCTTAGGAAAATATCCCTACTTAAATTAGGGAAAAAAGTAACCATTTAAAGTTTTGAAACAGACTGGAACCAAACTGACTGAAGTAATAACAGTAGGTTTAAAACCACCGATGTCTGATGGTTTCAAAGTGTTCAAAATGTTATATAGTGACCTGAAATGGGCAAAATTTAAAATGCTTAACATAAGTGTTAAATATTTAGTGCTGTTGCAATGGATGTTTGATGCACCAATGCAGGAATTCTGGAAAAGAAATTGTTTATTAAATGAGGAAAAATGTTTATTGAAAGATGTGAAACTAAATGAAGCCAAACTGACCCCAAAAATAAAAGTACTGGGTCGTATCATATCAGCAGATATAGTCAGTCTGATGGTTGTAAATGTTGCCAAATGGTGATATAGTAAACACAACAGTTCTAGTTCCATTAAAGTCATCCAGGTTGTTGTGTTTATACGTCTTAAATTAAAAATATAGGACATGATTATAAGAAGTGTTTTTTTTGTTTTTTTTTTTTCTAGCATAAACAAGGGATGTAAACCCTAAAATGAATTGTCTCTCAGCCCAGTCTGAATTGGTCATTATGGATTAATCATACCACCATCAATATTTAGAAGACATGCATTTGTCTCCACCCACTAAAAAAGTAACAGACACAGGTCTTTCATTTTGAAAAAATAAACTAAAAATGCTTCTTAATGAACCCTTTCATGCATATTGGTCACTACAGTGGACAGCTCTTCTCCAGCCGTTCTCTTGTATATTTATAGGTTTTGTTGTTTTAGTTCCATATCAGCCGACACAGTGGATGCTTATGCACCATCCCATACACTGACATTCATTCCATTACTGTAATTTTGCTGTTTTTGATAAACCTGACCTGTAGTAATATGTTTGAGTGTAAATCAAATTTTTTTTTTTTGCATTCTCCATGAAGTGAATAACAACTAGTATTAGAGTATGTTAAAATGTGAGAAAACATTTGATTAGCAGGATTTTAAAAGGTTTTTATTGCATAGTTTGCCATATCAGTTTCTGATATTAGGTTTTAAATACATGTTTCTTTGCTTCAAAAATGAAATGCATGATGTCCAGCTGAGTGGAAATTGTTGTAACTTCTTAAAACAAAAAAAAACAAACAAACAAAAAAAAACAAACTTGCATTGTTTTTTTTCATGCCTAAAGAGGAATAAAAACACTCAGGAAAAATATCTTGTCCAAGGTTCCATAATTCATGCATGAAAGGGTTAAATACTCAGCTTCATCAGGCTAAGGAGTCAGACTGATCATTTTAGACATATAACTGGTGAGAAACTAAGAAATTCATCAATTGCTCTATTTTTTGTGTTTCGTTTCAAATGTTCGTTGTTACACTGCCTCTCAGTGCATTTTTGTAGGTTTGGTTCTCAGAAACACACCAAATTATTATTATTATTATTTTTTGCATTTGCTTTACATGAATAAAAACATCTCCATTTTTCACTGATACAGACAGACCTCGAAACCGATGCATAAAAATCCTTTCATTCATAATGCAGAAAATTAAATGCCCTACTGTGAATGTGCAGAAAATGAGCAGTAGTGTAAGGGTTAAGGAGTCGCAGGACCATGCACTGATAAACTGCTCTGACGCAATGGTGAGTTGTGTATGATTGAAGCAGTTTAAGAGTCAGTGTGCCATATGAGGGAGTGATCTGCAGCGGCTGCAATCAAGGCCTTTATGGCTGCTACTGCACCTCGCTGACGGAGAAAGCGGAACCTCCTCTTTATGGACTCTGTGACAGCGGATCAAGGCCAGTAGAACCTCTGTTGTGACCTCTGCGCTACCCATGACCCAGCTGCTCACCTTCCAATGACATCAATATTAAAAGTGGGACAGATGGAGAAAAAACAAAGATGGCATTCTCTACACATGCATTTTCCTCCTAATCCCACCCACAAATAAGAAGTAGACAACTGCACTAGTAATAGCCCCTACTAGAAATATCAATTTCAGTACTTCAGGTACTTCTGAGGTATAAGGGGATTCATTTGTCTGGAAACTGCTTCTTGGCAAAACACTAGTGAACTATACTTTGCAGCGGTTTTTCGCTTTCTCTTTATTTCAACATCTCCTGGAAAGATATGTGGAAAATCTTTGGACGAACAGAGCTAAAGGAATGGGGGGGGGCAAAATTCAGACCAGGGTAGCGTACAGTGAAGCATATGTCTGCAATTCAGTTGAAAATCCGGATGAAGTCACAATGGAGTTTTGTTTACTGTATCATCAACATTGGAGCATGCTTTGGCAATGCCTGCACGGTTGCTAAACGATCACATAATCTGTTTGCATGTGAAAGTGTTTTTTCAAAATCTGAGAGAGGGGGAACGTTTCCAAACAGCTCATTGTTTATTGTCTGAAATTATGAGCCAAGAGCAAAGGGAGAGGTCAGGACGCTTAGATATACTTTATCTTTAGAGATGTAATGCACAACTTTGCACATGCCAACAACAATGTAAGGGATGCTAAAGTTTAAAGGACTGCTTTTGATCAACGAGAAAAAATACATCCACTGTAAAAACCTGTACCTCCTTGAGCTGCTGCCTTAATCTAAAAAAAAAAAAAAAAAAAGAAAAAAAGAAAAAAAAAACACTCAATGCCTTTCTATTCTATGAGAGACCAAGGAGCCATCCATCACTATTTTCCACAGTGCTTTCCTGCTCAAACTGCTCTCTCAACATAGAAATGACTACTGTGGGGTTGGGCCGAGGTTTGTGGCCTCTGAGCGACTGTACAGACCGAGGTATACTAAGCATCCATTACTGCATTGTTCTCAGCTGAATAGTCACAAAGTGCAGATATTGTTCTAGTTTAACAAGTATATCTAGATTTATTTTGGACCATAGATTACAGATCTAATTGTATTTATTTTTTCGAGTATTATTTTTTATCCACGATATTAACAACATCGTTTGTATGTTGAGTTCAGTACAGTAGCCTTGCTCCACACCACACACGTAAAAGGGTGACTGCTGCTAACAGCACACTGAAAGAGACGGAACTGCAAACATTCAACGCCCCCCATGTCAAAAAAGATGGCTGAGACTGATTTAAAAGGTAAAACAAAAACAACAACCCTCCCTTCTGTTATTTCAGATTTATATTCATAACAACTATTCTATCTAAACCCTCGTAGGTTAAGTGTCGGTCAACATGCTCCCCTTTCAGCGTTAACAGAATCAAGGGTAAATTATACATGAGAAGCTAGCTTCTAACTAACCCATTTAAAAAACACCCTAACCTGCAGGTCAGGCAGCAGACAGCAATAACAGAATATACCATCGCACATTTCCTCGTCGTGTCAGTCGAGATAATAAGGGCTTCGGCTAAGGGCATGACACGAACACATTCTGATACTGCGGCGGAACAAAAGTGGGGCCACAGCGCGTCCCTGTCAAGTGCCAAAGAATAGAAATACAGTCGTTGAATAGCCATGTAGCCAAATCCAGCACCACCGTGCCCCCAGACAATAGGTGCAGTACTAATCCACCTTCATGGGGGCTGCATCCCCTGTCATGCCCGGTGGTGAACCATGCTGAGACGCTGCGTAGGCGACTGACACCTCCACAAAAGCAGCGTCCCAGGCTGCTGTTGGGACTGTGTGCTCTGCACTGCTGTGCATGGAATCTGCATTGGGCAGAAGAAAAGAGATGAGCAGTGTGTTAAACAATAAGCTGCCAGGGTGCTGAGACCCCCGTCAAGAGGATCGGTGTGGCCACCCATCAAAACCCTTGAGCGCCACATTTAAGGCTGGTAAGACATCCAGCCCATGTCCACCCCCTCTGCCATCCAACCCTATCAGTCTGGTGTCTGGGTTGGGCCCGGCTGGGTCCGGCTGGGCCTGCTCTTCTGTCCTCTGCTCTGCTCCGGTGGATCTGACAGCTGTTACCGGGGAAGGTTATTCAGTCAGCGCATCTCTCCGTACACACACAATGACCCCGTAGCCCCCGCCTGTCTAGCCAACCAGCTCTTACGCTCTGCGACCAACAGACAAGGTGGAGAAAACGAGCTGACAGTGTCACTCGTCCGCCACTTGCATTTCACGCTACATATGCGCCCGAAGACGGCTCTTTTTCGTCCCAAAAATAACCGAGCTGACTGAAATACAGCCGCACCGTTTGTATTTTTTTTCTTCCTTTTTACACATACAAGGCAAGCTGGGAGAAAATAGGTCAAAACGGCACATGGATACGGTTCAACTGAAAATGGCTGCTGAGGGCGTGTTTGTTGGAGGATGCAGCAGCGCTGAGTGGAGTTGGGTGGCGCTCGTACTATACTTCATATACAGCCCGCCACCATGTTTTTCTTGTAGGCTACAGCAACATACAGTACACGAATTACGTTATAAAGGTACAGAAATCCATTTGTTGTTTAAATAAATGATCACCGACACCCACAGCAGATCTAAAGCAGATAGAATTAAAGGAAAAATGATATTTTGCATTAAGTGCTCATCTTTCTCTGCATGCCAGGATTGATCTTTTTTATTTGTATTTATCTATGTTTGTGGAGAGTAATTTTTTCTGCCTCCATGACATCATTTATATCTGAGCGTACAGCTGATGGTGAGTCTTGCAAGCATCTGTTCACTCGTGTCTTTGAAGTTAGATCTTTCTCTTTAAACCACAAATACATTCCTTTGGCAAATTCACAGTGAAAAAAATAAACAGCCTATTACCATTACAAAGATAAAAAAAAAAAACAAACATACATTGTATATACATTTCTGTGCCCAGCCCGTGATATTTCTGTCTGTTCTTTTCTTTCCATGCAGGAGAATTGACTTTATCTCAGATGGTCCCTAATTTTCGATGTGTTGGGTGGCTCCAGGTGTTGCCTACCAGAGCCATTTAATATCTCAAATGCATTTCATCTCACTGGAACCATTCCCTGTGCAATGCACTATCATTTGTGAAGCCTTTTTACTGCATGGTATCGAATTTCTTGTTGTTCTACAGATAAGAGGAGATGTATTTATGGTATGGTACAATAATGGATCTTTCTTTGCTGTGCTGATGTGCTATACAGTGTGCTAATTGGAAAATAATGAGGGTAATAATGGCCTACCACTCATTAAAATTCATCTGTTGAGCTTATTTCAGCTTAGTATAGGCCACAAATACAATGACATAGTGAGGGATGATATTAGAATATTATCTCATTATATTGACATACTTAATTATATGAAGAAAAAAAGCCGCTGTTGGCGTATGACCTAAATATCAACAAACTTAATGAGCATATGATAAATTCCAATGGAGTCATATTATGACTTTACGGTGCTGGCTAAATTGTTGGAAAACTGTTTATAGGAATACAAAGAACAAAATATTGACAATACACACTACGCTGCCTTTGTGTATTTGTATGAAAAGGGCTGGTATACATGACCCTGAGCTTTAATAGACACGTAATCGTACTCTTAACAGACCTTGAAAATACAACACATACAGTATATAAATTAATGAAATGTTGTTTGCTGCATCAAGGACTCACATAATAGGTACTGAAAATATGGACTACAGTACATAGTGTGACTAATGTGTTTCTATACATGTTTCTTTCACTCAAAATAAGCTGTGCAAAGAAAGGTTTGCACATGTATATCAGTGTGTGCATGAACATGCTCTTGTGGGCCATTCATACTGTGCATTTGTAACAGTAAATCTGAGTGTTTATACAGAATAACAGCTAATCAATATTCACAGCCTCCATCACCTCATTTTCACCATCATAGGTATTGCCTTCTTCCTTCCTTTTCTAAGAGCAACATCATATTTTCACTTTTTTCAGCCCAGTCAGCTGAGTGGGCAAACATACGCACTCACACACATATATGGGAGTAATATTCCAGCACATAACGCGCATGCACACACATCTGTGCCAACATGAAAACACACATAGACTTGTCTCTCAAGTGGCACGGGCAGTCGCACATTGTTCTCTTTGCCTCCATCCCTGACGGCAAAGCTGTACTGTCGGTTTACCTTGCCCCAGGACATCCATGGGACAGCCTATCAGCTTTCTCCCCACTGCGAAAGACATGTAGCCCTGTTTATCTCCTAATTGACTCTCAGAGGAAGGCTGAGATTGACAGTGTCGCTCCCACATCACTTAAGTCCTTTTTAGCCAAGCAAACCCGGCAAAGCATCACCTGTTAATAATACATCGCACCAGACTTACTTTATTGATAAGCACTGCTTCACCTCACACTTTAGTCAAATACAGCCGAGAGGAGAGTTGTTAGAAGCCAATCACGTATTCTCATTTGAGGAGATGACTTTCTCGGTCACTTTTTCTCCAGTTCTGTTCTCACATCTACAGAAAACACTCAGAAGTGGTAGAGATTTGGAGAGGCTAGAGGGAGCAACTTATCCTGACAAGCCAAAACAAGTCTTGGTTTCATTTGTTTCATATTCCCCCCAGTTGTGATCAAGTGAAGCAGTGCTCATTTTGTCCAATGCAGCAGTATAATTAGGAAGAGGCTGCTGCTGCCGACAGTTGACAGAAGTGTTGAGATAACATATATTGTAGAGCGTATTTATTATGTGTTGATGGACGGGAGACAGACTGGAGTTGCCATAACAACTCTAAACAGAAATGACGGGATTGATTGAGGCTAATTGACAGTGTGAAAATGTTGGGAGTGGGAGAAATGAGGGTGATGTGCTTAATTTTCCTTCTCCTGCCACTTACTTGTCATCACCTGACAGAAAGCAAGCTTCGTTTTTTACGATCCACTCTGTGCATTTGACACCTTTCTGAAAGCCCAGTTGGACTCTTGTGCTGGCAGTGGATGTGGTGGTGGTGGTGGGGGCATGGGGCACTGGGCGGTGGGGATGCGAGCCAAGATGGCCCTTGTCCTCGTCTGTCGGAGATTATTTCGTAGGTCGTGACTGCCGTGCTGGCGGTTTGTCACGCACCACTTGCGGTGATGTCACGGAGGCCGCCCTTGCAGAACTTTGGCCAGCTGGGTGCCGTCACAGACCCTCGTCACGTCTCAACTAAGCAACCTATGACTTTAAAACCCTACAGGGAGAGGGTTATTAATAGAGCTGCACGCTGTTACATGATCAGCAAGGATATTGGAAAACAGTTGCATTAGAGGGTCTACTCTAAAACAGGTAAACTAATTACTCTGGTCTCTTGGATAAAACTATAGGCTGTCAAGATGAAACAGAAAGCGGGAGAGTTGTTGTCTAATCACCGCTTTAGTACGCACCACACATGCACAGGAGTGAGTGGCCTCCCTTTCATCACCTGTTTGATATCCCAGTACTCTTTGCCTTTGCTCCCGTGGGTCTTGAGTTGTCTTCCAACTTTGCAACAAACCCCTTGTTGGTCCTGTGTTGTAATTCATTTAGAACCACTACAAGCGCATCAAAGCCCTTTTTCTCTGCTCCACGATATTTGTGTTTGTCAGTCGCTGACAAAAAACAAAAAAAAAGAATGTTTCTCATATTTTTCATCCTCAAATTATTGTTGGGGCTGAAACTCTTTGTAGGTGCTGTCTGGAGTCTGGTGAACATACAGCTCAGATCTTCAGCATGTGTCCCCATAATAGGTGCGATATGCTGCACAAGAGAACTATCAGGACCTAGAGACGTGACTGTCGGTGTGCCAAAAGGCTTTGTTAATTCTCTTACCCAGCTTGTTTGAGCTGTGCTCTACTTCAAACATGCACGGAGGCACAGGACTTACCTGGGGAGAAGAAAGGTTGTCTGCAGCTGAGAGAATCTGATTTCCATCCTCTTGTATCATCTCTTTAAGCCATAACTTCTTGAAAAAATCCTCCTCACTGCCCCAAGTACTTCAGCTCATTATGTGCTAATGATCTGTCCGTTTTTTTCAAGGTGTCTTCTTTGATTACACAAGTATGAATGCGAACATCTTTGCACAGAACACATTTGCAATGTATTAGAATTACTTTTTTCTTTCACTTGTGGTAAAGAGCTACTTTCTCTGTGGGCAGGATAAAGTAGAGAACATTGTTAACAAGAGCTTCAAAAGAGTTAAAAGATTCCCTTTTTTCTGCGTGATGGAGGTGAAATATAATATGCAAAGATAACCTGCTGTGTCATTCACACACAGACAGGCAAAACTGAAGCCATTAACTCGATATTGTATCACTTTGTCTCTAAACTCTTGCATGTTGTTCACAGAACTCCAGTAAAAATCCCCATATGTGTTTGTTTCTGGGAGCGAGTGGGAGCGTTTTGCAAGTGTAGAAGTGTGAGTGTCCGTTGGAAAAGGGGAGGGAAGCTAATCTTATTCTCCTTTTCAATCTGGTAATTAACTTGACAGCATGACAAATGGACACGATCAGCTGTGTGCCCCCATAAGACACAAATATACCTTATTACACGCTTCTATGTGGGATTCCACCCAGCAAAAAAAGACATTAGAGAATTGCAACTAAAAATGAATCAAGTTGACCTGAGTCCTGTCTGATATATAGAGTTTCATCTGTGTTTGAAAAACGCAAAACAAACACCTATACAAATGAATGCAAATCATTTGGGCAAATACCAACATTTCTGGCATAGTTATTTATAATGTCAACACAATTTGCAAACAAAATGTTGTCACTGCTCGTGGCAACAAACCACACATACATGCAATCTCAACGTTATGTGTCACTGATGGTTCCGCAGCTACAAGCACAAAATATTCAAAATTTTGCCCTAATTCCAATATAGACAAAACTCCTAATAAGCTGTTTACATGGCTAATGGATATGAATATTCTACTGTAATTTCTGTTTATATGCAGCCATGCATGCCCTGATTAAAAATAGTTGTTTTTTTTCCCCCAAAGTTTTCCAATAGTGGTAGATGTTCTGCTGTGTGAACTCAGCCTCCCTTTTCTGCCTTTCCTTCAAACACCCTCTTGAAAAGCTCAAAGTTGTGATACTACCTATACTATAAGATATATTTCCAAAAACCTGCATTGACAGGACACGTAACAGGACAAATGCAATATGTTGTCATATTGAGAAATATATATATATATGTTTCAGCTGTAACATGTTCCTTAACCTCCTGACACAGAAGAATGCATTTTTGTCCTCTGTAGGCGACAAGACTTTCACAGCTTAACTTAAAAGAAAAAAAAAATGTTGACCACTGCAAAGGACATTCCATAGAAGATGTAGCTGAAAAAAAACTGTTGCATCATGCTGTTTCCAATCAATCACAATTATGTAATGTAAAAAAGCCAAAACTTACTTTTCTGGGTCTCGGAAGGTCAGTGAGTAGTAGCTTCTCGTTTTCTTAAAACAACCATCAGTTTGATTGAGAGCGTGCAGACAGGACTCTGTTTCAGTTGATAAAGGTCATGTGGTCTGATGAGTCCAGACTGACCCTGTTCCAGAGTGATGGGTTCATCAGGGTGAAATGAGAGGAGGATGAAATGATTACGCATCATGCCTAGTGCCTACAGTACAAGCTTGTAGAGGCAATGTTATGATCTGAGGTTGGTTCAGTCGGTCAGGTGTAGGTTCAGCAACATTCTGTGTCCAAAATGAGGAAATAAATGTTGTGACTGCATATGTTATTGAAATAGTTCTATGGCAAATGTGTGCCATAATCAAAGCTAAAGGCTAAACAGGGTTAAGGCTAAATATTACAATATCAGATTTTTTTTCAGGCTCTGTATGTTGACATTGAACTTCCAGTTCAAAAACACTAAGTTAATACATACCAACTATGTGTTAAATACATAGTATAATATAACTATATGTGAACTAATTTAAGCCACACAGATTCAGAGCTAGTTTTCTGGAAGTTCCCAATTGAATTTTTCTCATTTTTAACCTTTCTTATTTCCATTTATTCCAGAATTATGCTCTGTATTTTTGCATTTTAAATTGGAAATCAGTTATGTTCCTGTATTAAATTCACTGATCATGTAAATGTTCATAAAAGCTCAGATTACAGTTGAGAGTTATTATACTAAAAACAGAGAACATTGAAGAAAAAGGTGAGTTTTTCAGTAAAATATATCATTAACTCAATATAAACAAAGTGTGTCCATCCACTGGCATTTATCAAACTCCATGGGTTTTACTGGTCAATCAATGTTGTAGAACAGTGTTTTTCAACGGGGGCGGTACTGCCCCCCGGGGGTGTTGGACACCTTTGGGGGGTGGTTTGGAAAGCTGAGAGGGGGGCGCTCAAGCACAAATGGGAAATGGGGGCATTAGTCACTGTTGTACATTACATTATACCTCCTCTATCACAAATTTGTTGAGTGATGATGATGAGGTGAAGGGGGCTTTACCTACTGAGCTATTTGACCCACCACGTCCTCTGCAAACAGGTCCATTGTATTACTTATAGAATAACGTACAACCAACACCCCCCGTCAGAATTATTTTTCAGGTGGGGGTAGGGTGGGGTGTCTCCTGATGCATTTAATGGGCATTTGTTCAAAAAAGCTTGAGAAACACTGTTGTAGAAGATGATGGTGTTTCCACGGTAACCACGGAGTCGCTGAACATCCAAATGGGTCATATCTGATGGCCATGAAGAGAGGAATAACTGTATTTTACACCAATTATTGACATGGATTGATCGAATTAGTGGATGAACAGTTATTTCACTCTTTATATCAGTAAATAACATTGGACACCAGTGTATGTTTGGGTCTTTATGGATTAAACCCAAACATACAGGAGACACACACTTCTGCTGTTTATTTAATAACAGTCCTGTCTTTGCCTTCTCCCACAGTCAACCTGGTACTAGGCCTAATGGCACAGAGGAGTCCACTTGTCTAAGTAGCACCCACTGTATATCACTGTGCCGTCTCTCCCTGCATCTGCCCCACATCCCACCCCCCACTCCATCGGTTCAACATTAATGTATCCCTCCCTCTATCCCTCTATCTTGAATACCTGATTTGGTTGAACGCTTTGCACTTCACTCTGCCGCTGCCTGATCTTGAGACTTGGTACACTGTGCGCACATGCACTAACTTCAAAACATACACACACATTATTGGAGACTTATCCAATTATACACACACATGTACACAACACAGACCTCTAAAAGCATTGTCTGAACTGTGGTGGCTTCCAATAGCAAATATGATGTGTCCAGCTGATATCCCATTATGTAGCCCTGCATCTCTGCGGTTGTTGTGTTAAATGTACTGCATGCGGTGTCACAATAAAGCAGACCTGAAAAAGCTAGATAACCTATTTAATTTAGTTACAGTATGTACAGATGTACGTTAAAATAATACTGCATCACAGCATCCAAATACAGCATCTCCCGGTAATGGAATGCATCAGATATCATCTCAAAAAGATCTTTTTTTGAGAGCATTAGAACAAAATAAATACACAAAATAATCCTTTCCTGGCAAAGCAACCAGGCATGCTCCGGTTACTGATATTTACACAGTACAAAATAATAACAATGCTAATGTCAATAGAAACACAATAATGTCCCAATCTGATTACGGAGCCTGTGTGTGTATGGCGAGTAGAAAATTAAATTTGAAATTTGAGAACTTGCCTCTGTCTGTGATGTATTATG
>JAPQRP010000020.1:36185343-36195909 GCA_037367295.1 Apogon hyalosoma
GAGTCCTGCAAAGTGTGTGTGTGTGTGTGTGTGTGTGGGGGGGATACATTGGGGGATTATTTTTTCCTCTGTCATTCCAAAAATGTTCACATGAGGGTGAAAAAAGTGTGTTTCATCGTTTCGATGTCTCCGTCTTGGTCAATAACTGCAGCCATGTGTGTAATTATGCATCCAATGTGTTGGCCCCTCCCTTTGACATGTGTTCAGTATAGACACAGTTTCTATCAGTAAAATTGCTTTTGAGTTTGATAAATCACTTTGCGTGTGCTAAATTAATATATTTAATATATTTAATTAATATATTTGTTATATATATATATATATATATATATATATTCCCACCACACGCACAATTGTGTGTAAAGGCCTCATATTGTGTATTCATTGTGACAAAAGTAGCTGGATGCCGACATCTTTGAAAGACGCAACCCTTAGTGCGCACAGTTAGTAAATCAGTTTGTACATTTTTTTTTGTGTTTGCAATGAGTTTGCACACATTTTAAACCTTTAGTAGATCCAGCCCATAATATAGTTGCCTGTATTAATTAATTAATCAGTTAATTTATTTATTTCCTACCTTAATGGAGCAGCATCTGTTGCGGGGCCTTTGAGTCGTATGCATCAACAATCTCCTCAGGTTCAAGCCATAAGTAAGTCTTGAAATATTCAAAGCTAAAGGCTCTGGTCTGTTTGCCAAACTCAGTTTTGGCATAGTCTGGTAAAATCAGCTGAGCAGGACTGCTATCCGTAGTCCCCAGATTTGATGGGTAACAGCTGTGTGACATTCGGCCGGGGTCTGGAGGGTGGCAGTGGTGGAAGCATCCTGATGGGCCTGAGTGCTGCTGGAGCTCACAACATTCATGGGACTCTCTGCAGGTCGGAACCTCTGTGGGCTGGCTGGCCTCGTTTGAAGCAATGAAATAGTCTGAGACTGTGTTGGCTTCATCTTTTTTATTGTAACTGTTGATTTTGACATTTAAAAAATTTCTAATGTCCGTTTTCGCGACCACCTTATCAGCTGGCTGTCTTCTTTTCATTTTGCAGTACAGCGACGTAGGTAGCTTAACTTAACAAAAAAAAGAAACAGAATGAAATAAAATACATATATTTTTAGTGATAATTTTGGGGAAGCTAAGCTTCTCCTAGCCTCTTAATAGTGCTGCCTATGACCAGGAACACTGTATAGCAGTCACTCCAAGTCCTGTTAGAAATATGTCCATTTAATATGGGCAAGATGTAGGGTGAAAATTTGTCTAAACTGATACATCCTGTCAAGGATATAGGCGTGTTCAACATCGAGAAACAGGAACATGTAAAGATAACCCCAGCTGAAACAAGTAGTTCAAGGGGAGAATAATAATGCCGGAAAAGATGGAAAGTCAAGCAAGTCATATGTGAAAGTTTCCTTCCTCACCTCTCTTCAGCACAACCACTTGGGGCGATTGCCTGCTGAATTCATGCTCAGTCAACTTCGGATCGGCAGTCACGTCCGTCCTTTAAAAACCAGCACGCCAAACATGGCTATCAGCTTTCCTTCAGCTGCTGTCTATCAATGTCATACTGGATCAACAATGCAGAACCCTTTCTGACTCCCTGCTCCCCTGCTGCACAACTGCAACCCCTCCACCTCTACACACCCCGTTTCACTCTGCACACGCTATTGAGTATTGTCAAGGGCAGGTTGTGAACTCAGGTGCGGTGTAGTTGACTTATTTATTTATTTGTGTAACAGGCTCACAGATCAATATGAGTATTCTGCTGCAAAATAAGGCTGGACTGTCAAGAGACAGATTAGGGCTGACACAGTACGGCACCGCTCAGCTACCCTCACTCAGCTTGCTGTTGGTGCACAGCTGATCATGCACATACATGCACACACACACACACACACACACACACACCACACACACACACACACATACACCTCATATACACACAAAATAATTACAAGAAAATGTAAGTATTTAATGCATTACTGACCAAAGCACATACACACATACAACAAAACATATACAGGGTTATTCAAACAGAATGAACCAATTTCATGACACATTGCTTCAGTTCTCCAGCATTGTCATGGAATGAGTCAGTGACCATTTGAAAGAGGATGTTTCTAAGTTTTGAACGGCTAACCTGGATGACCTCAAACATCGAATAACAACAGCGATCAACTCAGTGGATGGTGATCTGCAGATAGGTGTCTGGGAGGAATTCTCTCATCGCATTGATGTTGTCCGTGCTGCAGGTGGTGGCCACATTGAACACTTGTAAGACAGGAAATAAAAGTTGATTGTGAGTAGAATACTTGTGACTTAGCTGGAGTTTTCTATTGCTTTTCCTTATTAAAATATTGCGTAAAATAATCGGTTCATTCTTTTTGAATAACCCTGTGTTTATACCATTGAGTCTCTCAACCTCCAAAATACTCTTCATATTGTATCATTAATAGCAGATGCTCACGTTACGGGTCACATCATTATGCTTTATCAAAACAGTAATGAACATGAAATAACCATTATTTGATTACCTGTTTATGAAGTAAGCTTAGTAACAGGCTTTAGACAGATAGGGAAGATGGAGGATTTCACATCTTTAAGACTTTATTAATGTGTAATGTGTGAGGGGACGCACATGAAATAAGATAAACAAAGACTAATATGACCTAGTGTGTTTGTTTTGGTACACACTAGTCAAGGGTAAAAATATTAAATGTATATATTTATCATATAAATAAAATCTATTGAATTTCCCTACGGGGCTTGACAGAGTTTATTGAGGTGCTCTGTTATTAGGTAGTGGCCGATCCAGAAAAAATTGGGGGGGGGCTTTATATAGATACATATATGATATCCTTCTCTGAATTGTCCTATTCATGCTTGCTTTGTTTACAGAACATACTGTGCACTACGATCATATTTCACAACACAATATACATTTTAATCTTAATTAACCTTGAAACTTAAATATTAACGTCAGAGCCCGAAAAGTACCAAGACAATCAGATAGGTCAGCCTGTGGCCAGTAGAGGTTTAGCTCAACAGGAAGCAAGTTCACGCTGGAATGTGAAAGACCAGGGTTCAAAGCTCAGCAATTTTTTCAGCAGATTTTCAAATGGGGGGGGGGGTCTGGCCTTTCTGGCCCTACCTGGCCTCGTCCTGCTCTCCATCACCACCGACTGACTTGCGCTACCGCTCCAGAAAAGACGCCTCATGGGCCAAACCAACCTAAACATTTAGGAGGGAAGAATTCCCTCAGAGGGTAGGCCCCATTTCATCTATTAATGTAGGGGCTGCACTGTCAGATGAATGGAGAATGAATACATAGTTGAATGGAGAATTAATGCAAGAAGAAGATTAAAGAAGTGACAGATAAGTGTCAAAATTATTTTCCCCATCCAACTGGCCCAAAGTCCAGATTGACATGAGCCGGCCCATCCTCCCCAATCTTCCGATTAGCCACTCCACCACTGATAAGAACATATGCTGGTAGGCTCCTTTGCATGATGATTTCTGTTTTAAAGTTGATTATTTCTTTCTTTTAAAAGCAAAGGAGGTCTTCATTTTTCACTCTAAGAATTTCACTCAACCTACCGTAAAACCCAGGCACTCAATTCAAATGAGATTCATATCTGACAGCCTTAAGCCTTCAATGGGTCAGCAACACCACTCACATTCTGCTATAAAATGTCAGCACTTGTCATAAAATGAATGAAAACTGATCCAATCATGTCATATTGCAGGCAGCACTATCTCTTTCTCCAAAAATGAGGAACACAAATTTCTTTACAGGTTGCAGTAAGACACATGACATGTGAAAACGTGGCTAATATATTTACACTCCCGCAGAAGAAATGGCATTTTGATGAGTTGTTCATATTCTCCGCTTTCAAAACCTGGCACACCACCCCCCAGCCTAAAAAATTCCTGCTTCCCAGTGCTCTCCTGTCTGCCTGGATATAAAATGTAATTAATTTGTACTGACCTTGACCCTTCTGTCTTGCCTGGTTCTGAGTAGTACGCCCAAAAAATGTAATTAAAAGATAGCCCAAGCCATTAATTTCTTCCTACTGTTTGAATTGTGACCACTAAATCTAGGAAAGAAAATAGCGAATGGAGAAAGTAATGCACCTGTTTGTAATCAGAAACATTAAAGCACTAAAGCATAAAATAGGTTTCTTTATTAACTAAATATACAGCAAGTGGTTTAAAGCGCAATGAACTAGAAGGTAGAATTTGAGCTGGGCCGCTTTGGAGCATATAATCCAGGTTATAATAAACTGAACGACGCTGGAATACAATAAGTGTTGCAAACCACAACAAATGCAGCATTACTTCACCATGAAATTGACAATGGTAGGTCGATTTCTGAAGGAGTTTTACACAACCCATGTTTATGAGCCTTTTATAGTTGTAGCAATAATTGGGTTTACATTCAAATGAATGAAACATTTCAACAGAAAGACTGACAAAAGAAAATGAGAAATTATGTTATCATCCAATGGTGTCAGCATCAGCACCATAGTACTCAAACTATATAACTGAGAAGTGTGTGTGTCTGCCTGTCCGAAGCCTCTTTTCTCCTCATTGTGTTGTAGCATTTTTCGATGCTAGCGAAGTAATATTGGTAAACAGTTATTTCGTCAAACTCATCCACGGAAGCATGTTTTTAGTGATGAAAACATGGTTTTAACATATTTTTCTTAAATCCATGCATCTCCTCATTTGGTTGGCCAATCAGTGATGGTGATCAGTGATATTAACAGTATATACAGCAGTGGTTCCCAACCTTCTTTGGCTCATGACCCCATTTTAACATCACAAATTTCTGGCGACCCCAGACATTCAAAACAGAGACATTTTTCTCTTGGAGATGTCTTAGCGGGGCCAGGTGGGTGAAGAAATCTTTCCATTCTCTGTTCGGTCCAGTTTTCTGACTGCGATTGTGTTCAGGCAGGTTGAAGCATAGTAACACAGGTGGTCACATGATCGGGTCAACAAAGATATGCCCTCTCACATATTATGTCCTGCATTTTATTTGAAATAGATTTTCATCAGGAAAAGTGTGTGGTGTTTTATTTATAATGAAATATATATTGAATCATTACATTTTTATTAGTAATTTTTTTTTTTTTTAATCAATTACTAGAAATTTCAGGCAACCCCATGTGGGGTCACAACCCCAAGGTTGAAAGACATTGATATGCAGTATACAGCCGGATCATGGTCTTTCCAATGCTACATGCATCCACCAAAAATCTGGATCAATGAAACCACTGTGACATGACAGGAGAACCGGGTCTGGTTGTGACCACGCATTGACAAGGTCGGTCTGGTTCTTACTGTGGCCCAGTTCCACTCCACCAGTCCTGGTCAGACCTGGCCCATTAATGTCCACCTCCAGACCACCCCCAATTGCTGTAACATGGTGACAGACTGTTTTGCACACGCTCTGATCAGACGGCCCAGAGTTCAGCGGATATGGACTGTCACGACCAGATTGGTTCAGGAAACCAGGACGGCAGTGAGTCACAATAAACCATCATGTTCACTCCTGTGTAAAAGTCTTATGCTGCCTTCACGTGCTACTGGGAATAGTAAAATTTAATAAACCGTCATGTTCAGTCCTGTGTAAAACTCTATGGTCCACGTCCATGTCAATACAAAACAAAATAAGGGCCATTACATTTCTTCCTAATCTGTGTTACACTAGTAAACTTATGTCAGCTCCCCATGTCATCTATTTTACTGTTTGTAGAACCCATGGATTCCCACAGGTCAATGCGCTAGTATATATACATATATTTAGTATAGTACTGTGTAAAAGTTTGAGGCAGCCTTTAGATTAGTTGTTTTTGCAGTATTGAAACGAACATGCATATTTATTTCTCAGTCTCTTTTCTTCAGATACAACAAGAAAATACAGGAAATATGTGCACAGCCTTAAAATATATTAAAAAACAAAATTAAATGGGTCTAAAGGGTAAAGTAAGTATTCAGTGTGACCCCTGACCCCATAACAAGAAGCAGCAAAAACTGTTAGAAACATCTGACATGTGTTGAATGAAACCTGGGATCAAAAACCTCAAAGTGGATGCCAAAAATATATTGTCTGAACAAAAGGATTAAAGACATGTTAAGTGTAAAAGAAAGGTCACAGTAAATATGACCACTTTGGTTTACAGAAGCAATATTTTTCACTGAAACTTTTATTTTTACTGGTGTACATACTTTACTGTGTATGAACAGCAGTAAAAACAAAAGTTTCAACGCAGCAAAAACAACAAATCTAAAGGATGGGATGGTAATTTTTGGGATTGAAATCAGTATATGCTGCCATTCGGGCATGAGGACATGACATAAACACTATGTTTCTGTGACATATAACGGTATAATAAAGATACAACAGACCCCAGTCTTAACCAACCCCCCCGCATGCTTCAACTCTGTCTCTCGCTGTCCACTCTGGAGCAAATGTCCTATGCTGTATTACTGTATAATCTGTTTCAATGACAAGATTATTTGGATTTCACACTTAAGACATAAGACAAAACACGTCTTTCATCTGGATACTGAAAAGTCATTTTGCTTCTCTTGATACCATGGGAACCCAAACACTCATATCAAAGTTGAAATTGGCAGCTGGGAATAAAGGGGCCATCACTGTGACCCCATGGCCCCTCCATCTACCATTTTGCAGGAACACCTCTCAGTTTCACTTAGAGTGCAACTCCCATAAAATGTGGGCTCCATCATCACCAAGGACGACAGGCCAATATGTTGGACGGCGCTCTCACCGGAGAGAGGCACGGGCGCCTCAACGACCCATAACAATACCCTCTGAAAAACAGGGAATTCTGAAGGGACAGCATTTTAGAGAGAGGTAGCTGACTTTCTTCAAAGCTCTTATTACACTTTTACATTAAATCTCAGCTTGAGTGTCAGATGAGCTTCCAGCCCTCTCCTGACACAGAGAGACGACGTGCAGAAAAGAATAAGAGTGGGAGTGAGATAGACTGCATAGGTGTCACAACAGAAGAAAAAAAGGGAATGAAATAAAACTAGCAACTGCTATTTTGCCAGCACACTGGCACACTCCACCATCTACATGTAATGGAAATGTGCAGAGAGTTATCCCTCTGGCCATTCTCGGGTGAAGGCATTCTGCCCAGGCCCTTTGCTTTGACAGGAGAGGAACAGCATGTTATTTTACACTTAATTGCAACTGTCAGCAGCTAACATCAGTTGTGAAAGAACATTAATGTGACATGACTACAAAATAAACTCCTTTCTCCCCATCCTTTGAAGGACATCTGTAAGTCCCATTAACATACTGTATGGTAAGCAGCGGAGCATTGCGAGCGGCTGGAAGTGTAGCACAGGCAGTGCCACCTTTGAAAAAGACAAACAAAATATATTGCCTGCGCTGACGAGGGATGGTAGGTGCACGGAGAAGCATGTGTAGTAGTTAATGGTATGTCACTGACGGGGAGGAGAGGTCAGACCAAACAACTGCACAGGGAAGCTTACTGCCTTACAGTAAACACACTCCCCCCACAACAAAGCCTGGTGTATGTCATCATTTTAGAGCCAGAATGCCCATAGCTGGGCCTGGTCAAAAAAAAAAAAAAAAGAGCCTTACTGAATCCATAAATAAAACCTGCTGGCTGGTCTTTTTTCTCTCCTTTCATCAACTACTGTGTTATGCACATCTTGCCTTTGAAAATGAGGAATAGCAAAGTAAAAAGATGAATAAAGGAGAGTGTGGGCCCAACTTATTCCCTGCACTACTACATCATTAACTACTAGAACAGCAAACAGGGCATGAACCTTAGTTACTTCCACTGAATATTACAAACAAAACTTACATAGGAGCTGAATGAATAGATGGAGCCATGTAGTAATTGTTTTTGTGTCACAATATGAGTTCTGCCCCTCCATGAAGGAATCATTAAAATGCATTAATCCCACATAGCTGTTTCACTTTCATTGGAGAAACCAGTAGTTTTACTGCAATTTGACACAGAAAAATGTCTTTAGCATTTGCCAGTGGGGGTTTCTTTGTTTCACTCCTCTTATGACTCCAAAGGACAGAGCTGGCCGTGTCATGCATGAAGTTAGGGTTGAAATCTTCATTTGTCTGGTTAAACATCTTAACAATGACTGGTCCATCTGTGGGATTTCACTCATTAGCACATTTGCTTTCACAGAGACAGGAAGAATGTGTCGAAAGATCCCAAAGACTATAATAGAGTGAGTGTGACTTTTGTCTTGTCAAAAATGGATGAAATATTATTGCAGTAGAAAGAACCACAAGTTCTAAGGGGGATTTAAAGACAGCAGCGTCCGAAGACGAACATCAGATCGTAAAGCAATCTTTGTAACAGAACAACAGTTTCTCCCACTGTAACTATCTTTGAAAACACACAAAACATCATAGGCCCTCAGTCATTTTTACATGGCCTTAACGTCAACTTTCTGAAATGTCACATACATTTCTAATACTCCTTGGTCGACTATTCATCCCACAGTAAAACATCTGATCAAGGAGAGAATATTCTTCTGATTTGAGACAGGATTGTTTTATATAAATAAAGAGATGTAATTTTGTGCACACAATAGGAATATTTGGTTTTACTGGATGACATTTAACTCTGTTATCAGTGGCTGGAATGATCATCATTTTTATCATTCAAACTTCATTATGTCTTGTATGACATCAAACATTACATCTGCAGAGCACATTTCACTCAGGAGTAGGGTGAGGTGTTTGCCCCATACACTGAGACAAAGGCCTACATTAACATTTTCAAGAGCATACATGAGTTTCAGTAGATTAAATTCACATTTATGTTCAAATGTAGCTATGATTTTTTACAATTTTTATCACTTATCTTTTCATTCATTCATCTTCTGAACTAGAGCTGCACAATATACTGTTTGAGTGTCATCGCGATGTAAGGGCCGGATCTACTAAGATCCCAATTTGCGTGTACTAATTTGCGTGTGCAATCTAGAATTTTGCATTTGGGGTTGAACCGCTGTTTGTGGGTGATTTACAAAGACTGCTTGTGCAAATTACAACAGATGCAAAGTCTTGGAGACCGCCCTATTTAAATGAGGATTTTGTGTGCGCTACTGGAGACAATATGCTGTAAAAACTGCTCTGGGATCCGCCAGCACTAATGGAACAGTGACTGAATGATCCAGATGCATGGAAATGTAGCAGTGGAGGAGTTTCGTATAGAAGGTATTGCATGACTCATTCATTATCCCGCCCCCCGAAGGGGAGGCGAGGGTATTGTTTTTGGTTTGGTTTTTTTGTCTGTTTGTGTGTTTGTTTGTTAGCAACTTTACAGAAAAACTACTGGACCAATTTCCATGAAATTTTCAGGAAAGGTGCGAGGTGGTCCAGAATAGATCCCATTCAATTTTGGTGAATGTAGGTCAAAGGTCAAGCAAGGTCACCAAAAATGTGTTTTCACAATGATAAGAGATAGGGCAAATCAGGTAAAACGTTTGCGAGGGGCGGGGCTTGTTGTGCCTGGCACCACTTGTTCATTTTTCATTTTAGAGCTGGGGGGACTGTGGGGGTTGTTGGATTGAATAACTGTCAGGCACACATAATATGGTCACACTGTAGCCTAATGTTGGTGAGTATTTTTAATCACATTCATCAGGAGTGGAAAAGAGTCCTGTAAAGTGTGTGTGTGTGTGTGTGTGTGTGTGTGGGGGGGGGGGGGGTTCGTCTCACTTATTTTTCCTTCCGTCATCCCATAAATGTTCACACGAGGGTGAAAAATGCGTTCTCTGCATCTTGTTTCATCATTTCGTTGTCTCCTTCTTGCGACAATAACTGCAGCCATGTGTGTAATTACCCATCCAAACTGTTGGCCCCTCCCTTTGAGACGTATCAACAAAATTCCTTTCAGGTTTGGTAAATCACTTTGCGTGTGCTAAATTAATATATGTACATTTTCTCCTCCCACCACATGCACAGTTGCGTGTAAACGCCCCATATTCATTTTCACTGTGTCAAACATACTAACTGGATTCAGACACTATTTTGCACCTTTGGAAGACACAACCCTTAGTGTGCACGTTAGTAAATCAGTTTCTACATTTTTTGCGTGTGCAATGATTTTGCACGTGTTTTAACCCTTTGGGCGCCCCTTTTTTTTCTGTTTATCCTTCATTTTTGGCCTCCTTAATTCAAATAGTTATTGTATAAAACTGTTAGGAAATAGAGGTATACTGTGAATTAGAATGTATAGTATAAACAGAAAAAAGTATATGTTGAGGGTGATTTTGTTCGTCTAATTTGCATATTCTGACGTCATCAGTTGGCGGCCATCTTGAATTGCAAAATATACACAGTAAATAAAACTTTGAGGTGGAATTGCGATTAGGCCCAGAGGCACACTGCGCTCCGCCATTCCATTCCCTATCGGACTCACTGTCAGACTCACTACGAACAAAGCTCTCTACCAGGTAGATTCTTCCTCAGAATCCGAATCCGCCATAACCATTCGCACAACTTCATCGACAGAGTACATTTTTTGGGCCATTT
>JAPQRP010000020.1:36306295-36324312 GCA_037367295.1 Apogon hyalosoma
GGGGGGGGTTTGCTTGGTTTGGACACGTTGGCTTTGCAGACTTATTCCCCAAATTCTAATTATAGAAGAAAACAATCCACAGCATGTGTTGAGCTGAGATCACACCAAGATGTTAACGTTACATAATAAGCAATTTCTCTGAGAAGTTAACTTTTTACAACTAATTTAATTATTAGGTACCAGTTTATTTTAGTTACTTTATACTTTTGTTCCAAATATTCATCAAAACTAGAAATTTTTAGACTAAGCTCTCAAACATGTAATCAAATCAATCACTAGTAATTATAATCGTTTTAAGCTTAATCCAGCCACAGGGACACAGATACATGAGCATCACATTACTGATGTATGGAATTAATGTTGAATGGAATATAAATGTATTTACAGAAAAAAAAGAAAAAAGAGGCTTAATATCGTAGCACTTTACACATTTATAACTGCATAATGTGCACTTGACGTGGGAAGTGTAGGAAACAACAGAAATGGGATTTGTCCACGAGCCATGAGGGGGAAAATTAATGAAATAAGTGAATAATAGTGATGTGTGGAAACAAATTCATGATACATTGAGACATCTTTCATTTACATTGACTTATTAAGCAGAGTTACTGTGGGAGGCAAATGATGGAGCTCCCCTGGAACTCCCTACATCTTTCCACTTAACAGGGAAGCAAAGACTGCGCCAAACCCTGCAGGCTGACAACGCTCACCAAACAAATCATGGTAACACATCCACAGGCAGTCCAGAGCAAATTGTTGTATTAACCCCCAGGCAAGGGTCCCCCCTCAACAATTCAATAAGCACAAGTGCATTCCTACACATCCTAACGGAAAGCTACGGATTTGACAGCCCACAGACCAATGCCGAACTGGGAAGGCTGTCAGTGTTACAGGTCAATGTGTTAATTGTTTTCTGTTTCAGGACATTTATCTTTTATGGATTCTTGTGCCGCAGACATCATGGCACATTTTTTGTATTCGGCCCAAAGAGAAGAGAATTGAAGTTAATGATTGTCACCGGTCATTGAATGTCACATCATTTTGACAATGTGCAAATAGAGGAGTTCTTCCTCCTGGAATCATGGCCTCTATCTGTTAAGAGTAATCTGGAAAATGTAGTCACACAGCTTTCACACTATGTAAAGAAAAACTGTGACAAAAATTTAGTGTGAATTTAATGGAGATTAATTTTGAAGATTTCATTAATTTTTTATTTTTATTGTGTTTTGCACTTCAGTTTCTGAAGTGTCACAGTACATGTAAGATTTATTTTAAAGGAGATGTCTAGTTTGAGTTGAGGTTTTGTGTGTGTGTGTGTGTGTGTGTGGGGGGGTATTTTATGGTGCGTTCGCCACTTGTTTCCAACTACTTAAATCAATACAGATTTACAGACTTTCTAGATTGATTTGCACAGCCAGTGTCCAGATAGTCTCAATAATAATAATACTAATAATAATCATAACAATAATAATACATATTATTTATGACGCACTTTTCATTCAGTGAATCTCAGAGTGCTACAATAGGAAAGGACAGATCTAAAAAAAAAAAAAAACATGAACATCAACAATTGTAAGCCTTTTTAAACGGGGACGTGTGTTTACTCTATGATGTAGTTCATGTATGAACATCTTTGGGATTGTTCAGACTTTTGGATCATTTGGAGGTTAAACAAGACCACTATTAATACAGAAAATAAAAAAGCAAAACAAAAACAAATGGGAGACAGAATAACTTAAAATAAGATGAACTAATCCCCTGAACATCCAGTGCAGTCTGTCTCTAAATGAAGACGCTGCACAGTAGATGGTTATAACGTAGTTTTAACATTTTATTATAGTGTTATTACAAAGGTTTTCATTTGAAGAATCTAAAAATAAATTTAATTAAATTTATTTTATTTGATATAGACATCACGAGTACATTGAGACTGTCCCAAAGCACAGACCAGATGCTTTGCTTGGGTGTACATAGCATGTGCTCGTTTTCAACACCAGTCCATAGGTGGCTTTTCTATAACGCAGAACACATAATCAACAATAAGAAATAAAATAAGCAAAAAACATGATCACAACAATAATAATAGTAATTATAAAAATAGTAACAATAGTCCATGGTTATACATGTAAGCACTGTTGGTTTGCTATTAGCCAGAAAAGGTGGGATAACCTCAAATATGATTCACAAATCCCATGTTCATTAAGTTCCATTATAAAAAGTCATTTCATAAACTATTGTGAAAAGGATTCAGGTGACTTCCTAAACCTCCTGTTGAGATCTAAAACCATTATTAAAACTATGCCCATTTTAACAGAAAATCTATTCCATTTTAATTTGTGTTACATATTAGTTTTCATTTTTCGCATGGCCACGTGTACTAAATGCCACCTATGGATATTTTCCAAAGTGGGTATTTTTTCCTCTATTTTCTGAAAAACTCTGCCCAAATAACCCTTGTTGAACAAAAGATCTCTGCCTACGCTACGACACAAACTGACTCCAAACTGTTACAAATGGCCAAAGCATTGTTTCTGTTGTCCTTTAACCTGTTGTACTTTAACACTTTGGATAATACTGGACGTAGCAGATGCAGAGGCTTTTATCCATCATGAACACAAGCAGCAACAACAAGTTCAGTTTTAAACTTCAGTTACTTTAAATATCAGTTCAGGTTGCTGAAGTGGATTCTTTATATCAGGGGTGTCAAACTCCTTTTAGTTCAGGGGCCACATTCAGCCCAATCTGATCTCCAGTGGGCCGGACCACTAAAATAATAACAGTGAAAAAAAGTAAAATTATATTATGATAATGTTTACATCTATAACGTTTCCTTAAAAATCTGAACAACATGAACAACTTGAAATGTCTTAAGAAAAACAAGTGCAATTTTAACAATATTCTGCCTCATTTTATCATTTACACATGTGCATTATAACTTACATTATAATTACAAATACACAAAACATTTAGAAACAGGCGGAATATTAGTAAAAATGCATTTACTTCTCTTAAGACAGTGCAGGTTGTTTATATTTGTTCAGGTTATTCACATTTTTTGTAAAAGGATAGTTTGTTAATATAAACATTTTCATGTCATTTTACTTTTTTTTTTAAATACTAAAACAAAGATAAAATCTGGAGTTTTCATTATTTATAGGTTGCTATGATAATGTTTTACTGGTCTGACCCAATTGAGATCTAATTGTTCTGTATGTGGAACCTGAATTAACATGATTTTTACACCCCTGATTGTTAATACAGTCAGTGTAATTTTTTACATTTCACAGATTCATCCTATGGGCCGGACTGAACCCTTTGGCTGGCTGTATTTGGTCCCCGGGCCGTATGTTTGACACCTGTGCTTTGTATTACGAAAGTATGGCTGATCTTTGATCCACCTCCCGAAGGTCTCCGTGCCAACCGTGGATATATAAACCTGAAGTTTATGACCAGTATTTTCAGATTCAGGTTTGTTAAACAAAGCATCGGTGTGTACTGACACATGCACAAATTGGGCATAGTTTGTTATTATTGTTATTATTATTATTATTATTATTATTATTATTATTATTATTATCATTATTATTATTATTATTTTGTATCAGTATTTTAATACAGTTAATCAAATTACTTTTTCAGTGCTAGTTTGACTTCTTTTAATATTAGTTTTACTTAACCCTGGAACTTAAAAATATGCTTAATTTAAAGATTAATTGCAAACATAATCTTTTGTACTTTTGGCCTGTCAAACTGAAATACTCCAACTAGTTATGTGGAGCTGGAGAGTCAGATGAAACCTAGTAAATCAACACCTCATAATCCTCAGTGTAACTGCTGCTCAAGTCATACTGAGGTCTTGCTGCATGACTCAGACTTTAAGAGGAATTCTGATGGGTCAGGGTTGAAGGGCAGTGTCAGGAAGCACATGCCATTATTTTGGCTTACTATAATCTCCAGATCAGATTAACTTCAGCTCAAATTAATCTAACGCATTATGTGATGTGCACGTCACGTCACGTCTTCCATCCAACAGTACGTTTAAAGCTATCAAATGCAGATTGCTGGTCGTCTTCCTGTCTGTTCACATACCCAGTGACACATGTTCTATACCAAGCATCACTAATTAGACAAAATGAATTTGCTTGTGTAGCCTTGATGGAGAGCTGACTACAAATGAAACTCCTTTCTAAATTAATTCAGCTTCATCTTACTGCCACAATTTTTCCTCATCCAGCCCTAAAATATAAACACTTTAACGATATTTGCATTCAGTATAATATTTTCGAATGGCAATTCCTGGCAATCCATTCATTATGCGGAAACCCCAGATTTTTATACTTGAGATAAACCATCCAATTAGCAGTGTATGGTAATGTTGACATTTCATTTTTGCATTAAATAATGTTATTCTGCAGTTCTGTGATGGCGGTCTTTACAGCCCGTTTCTTGGCCCTACGTCTACATAATACCTCAATTATCCATAGATAAAAAGTGAAATACAACACACTGCATCAACACTGTTGCACACAATGTGTGCCATAATTGATATTTGAGTCTTGAATCATTTACATGACTGGATGATATTAAATATTTAGAAATCAGAAAAGAAGTTCATAATGGGTTTAAGGTCAGTGTTGACAGCTTCTCTGGGACTAAAATAGGAGTATTTAGTAAACATGTTTAATGACTGAGACCAGTAAAAATGAACAACTAAACATTACATTTGATTGACTTTGTGGAGGAGTTATGGCTGGGGAGTAGATGTGTACTTGACCTACATAGCACTTGTTCTGTCTGAGATGCACTCCTTCTGTTGGTGTTTTTAGATTTTTGTTTTAGCAGGAAAAGTCTCTGTTTTAAAACCCTGTATCTCAAAATCTCCCACATGACTAAAGGCAGTATTTTAGAGTTTATGTCAAATTATTACATTATTAGTAAATTAAATTTCAAGTAAGCTATTTATCTGAAATTCACCAAATTGTATGAGTAAATATTTTGTCACTTAGCAATAATGATATTAACAGAAAATAAGACTTTTCAGTTGGCCTTCCAGTATATGTTATTTTTGGCTGAAATACACAAATGCTAATGTATTGAACACTGTGTATGAACTTTAAAATCTACTAGCTCTTTCCCCAAACAAAATGACAATATGTCTTAAAACACATAATTTAAATGGAAAATTTAAGATATATCTAAAATGTAACTGCAGTGCATGTCATACATAATGGTTCTAGTTTAATCAATGTACTCGTTATACCAGTGTTTTCCAAACATTTTTAGTGCTGACCCACTTTTTCAAAAGACTATCGGGATCCAATTCACAACTTATGTCTAATTCATGAGAAGAGCAAATTTGTGCAAAAATGAAAATGCCTGACCATTTTTTACTGAAACTTTTACATTAGATTTTATAATTCTCAACAAGTAACTCGGCCATTTTTGAGACATAAAAATATCCAAACCATGATTTCATTTTATGCACAAATGCACAAAACTTTTACTTTTTAAACTTAGACAAAATATGTTAACATGCTATGAACACATTCACTACACATTTATACTATATATTATGTTACATTTATGAGAAGTTACTTTCAGTAAATAGATTTTTCATAATTATTTTTAAATATTATTACTCACCAGTGTTTGACAAAAGATACCCAACACAATAATCAACATATCTACAGCATAATGATTATTCAGTGCCATATTTCAGGTGACAAATACACCACAACAAATTAAAACAGACAAATTATTGTTATTGCAAATTTTGTGGTTTTAATTAAAGCCTGAATAAATGCTCACTGCAGTGGACGTTATACATAAACGGATTAATTTTATTTGATGTGAAATGTGGATTTGTTCTCTAAAAATTATTGCATTCAGCTATTTTTCAATCAGCTTGTGCCCAGCAGGTTAACGCACCAGCGTTGACATCTTATCTCATTAATCCCAAATAATGTTAATTACTCAGACATCCTCATCCTTTCTGATTTGAGACACTGAACACTGGAAAGCCGTTGCGTATGTGTATGTCTTGTCAAGCCAAAACTGGAAAACTCCATTCAGGCTGCTCAATTCTCATGAAGGCAGACAATTTTTTCAGGTGCTGTTTTTTTTTTTTCCTACTTCTTCTTCTTCTTTTTCTATATCCCTTTTTTCCTCCCTCTGCTATTGAGAACCTCTTCCCCTTTTATAGACATGATCTGACAGGAAATCTTTGAGAGGCAGCGCTGTGCTAACTGCCCAGAGATTTCAACTGTCTGTTCTTGCTGGAGGAGAAGCTGAACGCTGGCCTCCTATTAGTCTAAACACATGGAGCCCCCCGATCCCTTGTCTCCCTCTTTCTCTCTTTCTCTCTCTCTCTATCATTTTCTCGCTCTCTCTCTTTCTCACTAGTCATCCCAGGCCTGGCGAGAGGGCTGACAGCTCTCAGCGTCCCAGCCTGTCAAAAAGGGCCTGTTATTCAGCACCCTCCCTCTGGGACAGGAGGAAAAACACACACATACACACATTTAGAAAGACACACACACACACCTATGCAGACGGGCACACTCACAGAACATGCTTTCACAAAGGCCTCGTACACAACACACGCCCACGCATTCTGACTGTCTCTCTTGCGCACACACACACACACACACACACACACACAAATATTTTTCTTATGCCCACAAAATACTTGCACATACAAAAACTTTTGACTGCTCTTAAAGGATGTTCTGCTTGTTGTCAGCATTTCTCAAAATGTGCTGACATTTTGCATGTACTAATCAGGATCAAATGTATTATCTATACAGACACTAATTTAGTGAGCATCGCCTTTTCCACAGCAGCGCTGACACAAATTCTTCTCTTTATGGAGTCCTCTTGTCAATCCATGTGATTGGCTGAAATTTACCAATCATTAGCTACAATTTAATAATGTCTGGTGAATCGGGAAGAGCTGACAGGTGTCCAATCAGGAGTTTGAAATGATTCCTTAGAGATTTTGAATGCTAGCTTGCAAATGAAGCTGCAGGTGCCTCCACAGCTGTATTCCCAAGTCCATCACAATACTATGTGCATACTAAGGAGCAAAAATTGCTCGTTGTTTGGGTTTGCTGTCGTGTCCTAACAATTTGGAGGATTTTTCAGATTTTTGAATGGGAGAGATGGATTTGAATATGGCCATGAAAAAAAAAAAATACTAAACTCTAATTTCAAACACAAAGTAAAATGAGGAATGACAAATGTTTTAATGAATCACATTAGAGCTTAATTAAAGGAGATAAATCCACATCACACCTGGGTTTTAATTCTATTTCTTGAAAAATTAAAATAATAATACTTCAGGTTAATTGCTTATGCATTTTTTTTTATCATGCCACATCACAAAGAGTGTTGTTCATTATTTTAATTAATCACAAAAGTTCTAACCTCAACTATTTATGAAAGAAATTGCAATATCATCAAGTACGGAATTCAAACTCTTTTGCCAAAACTGAAACTAAATTGCAGTTATTGCTAAACCAAGAAATAATATTGTATTAGCACAAAAAGGGGGGACAATTGAAGTAGAAGGAATTATAATGTAGGATATATTTACAGTTAATTTCGTTTGATTTATTCTGGGTGACAGTGATTTTCAATTGGCCTCCTGAGTAGAGCAGATATTATTTCATAAATGCTACAGCTTCTACCTTCTTAACATACAGTGAATTCATATGCTCACTAGTGTTACACATGAATCTGTGCAAACAAATATACAGCAAGCTTCTGCTGTGTACAGTCTCCCTTTTTTTTTTTTTCCTTTTCTAATTCAAACCAACAGCCCAGGAGTTGCTGTGGTGTAATCTCTGTTCAACTCCGAAGAACAAGTAATGATTGCGGCTGATCGCATGCAGTGCCACTGGAGAGCTGCTGCTCCGTGCACCAGAAGCCTTTAAAAACAATCATAGAATGGAGGCTATTTATTACTTGATTAGCCACACAAAACCCTCTTCAACATTTACTCAGGATCTTTGTTATAGTAGCAAAGACAACAGAAACAAGGAAACACATTCTGTTTTCAACCTTCACTATCTGAAACTTATCAAAGTCAAACCAAAACAAAACAAGGGAGAACAAACTTTTCTGAAATGCCAGCTAAGCATGAACAGAGTTCCAATGCTTCCCATGTGGCCCCTTTGTGAATAATTTCCCTCAAATCTGAGTAATCACAGTATTAGTGCCCTTTTTATAAAGACTTCTCTGTCTGCTAAATAAGGAGCTCTCTTAATTTCTCTTCTCGACGCTGGCTTAATTGCGTTAAGAATTAATGGTGCATTTTCACGGCCAAGCTCACCACCAGACACTGGTTACACTGCTCTTCCTGCTGGGCCCAATGCCACACAGCGGGCCCAGAAGTGCCTGTCGAGCCAACTCTGGTCTCACTCCTGCTCGGGGGTGAGAAACTTTGCGCTATACATATGCATGAATATCCCTCATATCTCCCCAAAGGCAGCTATATCTCACCATTAGTCGCTCTCAAAACTCTTCTGCGGCACACAGTATTGACTTCTGGAATAATTTCAGGCAATCCCAGACGTGATTTATGATGATGCACATTATCGATCACTTAAGGAGATATTTAGGTATTCAGAATAAAAAGTTATGTTCTCATTATGTTGATGGTGTGAGGCGCCAGGCCAAGGGGAGAGGGGGGAAGTCACTGTACACTTTACCGGAGAGGTAATTAGCACGTCTGAGTAACAGCAGCGCTCCCCCTCTCTGCTCTCCCGCTGCTGAAGCTGGGCTGACTTGCCTTAGTGTTAGCACAAATTGTTACTGTCGCCCCACAGGTGGGAAACTAGCTCTCATCACCTCATCACCCCAGAGGATGTGAGACACAGCAATATATATTAAACCGCTATCCTCACAGCATGCGGCTAGTGTCTTCATGAGATATTTTACTCTTTATGGAGCCCATGGGGGACACACAAATCCAATACAGCTCCCTTTTAGAAGGGCACAAGCGAAGACATGCATACAAACAACTGGGATTTAGAGTGGTTCCTCTGCCAGCGGCAAGAAAGGTGACAAGCCATTGGAGTGCTTTGGGCGAATGCATCAGCACCAGCAATGCCACAGGCTCTGAGACAATGGGAAATGATGGAATTTACCTAATGTGAGATGGTGCATGGTTGAGGTCCTCTTGCAATCTCAGGAAAGACAAGAAAGAAATGTACAACACAATCTTAATTAGTCCTGCTGTGTACCAAAATGCTGGAAACGGCTTCAGTTGTCACTATTGCATGAGAATTTGCATGTTCTAAAGTGTGGAAACATTATTTTTAAAGTAAGAAAGTATTGAAAACTTTATGTTTTGTTTTTTTTTTTTCTTCCACCAGGCAGCTTGGCTTCAAACCAAGGATGCCATTACCCTCTTTGGGGCCTGATGATGAGAGACACCATACTTTGTTCGTGGTAGGGAAAAAAAGAAACATGTGCAACACTAAAGCTGTTAATGTTTTATCCCATAATTCGCAGGCGATGAGACATGGGAGTATGTCTTTGTGGGAAAGCCTTGGCTGGACATGGTGGAACCAGCATCATTAGTGCCTGTCTCCCTAGGGTAGCATGTGTGGAAATTACTGCCCCAATCAATAAGCAAAGTCCAAGTGTTGAAATATTTATCCAGACAGAGCTTCATCCTTGTGGTGGACTGTCTGAGCACTCTTCCTGCACCTTAAAGGGTTATTCAGAGAGCCATATATGGGCAAGAGTACACCTTGAAATCAATGGGGTGCCACTCACTGGCTGAGTGCTGAGTGCTACAGGAGTCCATTAATTTATCATCGATACATGGGTCGGAAACAGCAGAAGAAAGCGGAACTCCCTTAAAGGTTCACTAAGAAATAGCACTGTCACAATACCGACATGTCGAACTTTGATTCAGTGCCTCAAAAATGTCGATATTTCGTCTGGTGCCAAGGCCTGAAAACTATTTTTAAGTGAAGCAACTTTTACACATGTATACAGTGTCAGTGTGAGAAAAAGCTGCAGATTTTCTTCTTGACATCTGAGATAGTGGAAGAGCAGTCTTGGTATTTGTTTTGGGAAAAACTGTAGCTGGTGGTGACGGCATGATACGTGATAACTGACATGCGATTGCTATGAGATATTTATGGCAACACCCTGTAAATAGCTGCAGCATATTCAGCCAGAAATATTCATACATCCCCAAGTTAGTGAGATCACTAAATAATAGTTCACCAGCCTCAGTGACCGCCTATTCATATAATAAACACTGCAGGGTAATTCCACAAAGGCCAACACATATACACCTAACATCATAGTGTGAATCTCACAGCAAGACTTTCTTTGAACTCCAACACTTAGCTTGTTATCTCACTTTATCTTCCCACAGAGCATGTTACGGACGATTAAAAGCTCTATGTGATACTTGGGCTAACATCTCATTATAAGAGAGAGCCCATTTGTATTGCTTACCTCCATAGTTAGAGTCCACAAAGGATGACAGCTGACTTCCCCTCCTCAGCTTGAAGTACTCTGCAGAAAACATATGCTCATTACGGAACCAGAAAAAAATGGCTCTCATTTGTTAATGTAACATTTTAGGACCTAACAATGGGCTCAGGACATTGTCTGGCTGCAAAACTAATGTGGCCCTTTGAGATCTGCATGTGTATAATGATTCAGTGCCCTTCTCTTTTTCAGATTTTGTTTGTTTGTTTGTTTACTGGATCACTAGCCTGGTTCGTCAATTTGTCTCCATTATTGTGGGAAGATAATTGGTCAGATGATGTCTCAACAACTCCTGATGATATCTGGTCTTTTTCAGACCCTTGACCTTCAACAGTACCCTGGTATCCCATACATAAATTTGACACAACATTATTTTGCCCTTTAGGAAAACAGACACGGCTGATTACTATCTTCCATTTGTCCATCCCGCTATGATATACAAAGAAATTTATAGCCCTCATAAAAGCCTTGAAGAATGAGTTTTCTGTTGTGCAGAGGGGACATTCATGTGAAACTACAACAGCATCATTCCCCCAATGATAATCTGATAATGTTGATAAGCTAAAGGGGAAACAGTAGATGCTCTTGGCTACCGTAAATCTCAATGCTAGTATCAATGTTAACAACCACCAAGGGGATATAAAATGCTGATGACATTGTGGAAGTCTGTGTGCAAATACTGCTGCCACTGACAAGTGATCAGAAGACTCCAAGCCTCTGTCCATAATCATGTTGTACTCCTCATTAACTGAAAGGTCTTCATTAGCTGAGGCATCGCAGTGGTCCTAGACACAATGTTTAATTAACATTATCAGTGTTTGTAATTGTCATTTGTTTGCCTTGTCGGTTTACATTTTCCAGCTCGGCTGAGAAGCTGTCTCCACGTGCTTGTCTTCAGATGAGCTGAGATGCCTTTTGGACATCTATTGTGAACTCAAGAGAGTTCATCAAGGATGAAATGCACAGAAGGCCCCGGTGTTGAACGGCTCCCCTGACCCCCACCGTTCACACATCTCAATGAATATGCGACAGGCATGTGGAAAAGATTTCAGAGCATGACGTCCGCCCATGAAGACCTGTAGTCTGAAGAGAAGTAATGTTACGTGGGAACATGAATGGAAAAAAAAGGTTTTCTGTCGGAGGCCAGAAGAATATACAGCACAGCATTCATGAAAGAAAAAAAAAAGCATCTGCATCCAATTCTGTCAGATACTGACAGTAAATCTGCTCTATGTCAGTGATATTATTTGCATACATATAGGTACACGTGTGTCCAGTTGAAATATGTCATTCAACAGATTCGGCTCAAGTGTATAATTATGTGTATGTGCATGTAATTGAATATATATGTTCTTGTAGCTGCATTTGTATTTTCATTTCTTGTGCCCTTGTAAGTGAAGTGTGTATTGGTTGTGGTGTGGGTCTATGCTTTATATGTCTATGACAGTTCTCCAATCTGTCTTTCATGGTTGAATGTGGACACAGTCCAAGGTGTAACAGCTGCTTTGGATCAACACTCAGTTACCGTTCACCTCATTATAGTTTAATTCTGTCTGATTCCCATCAGTCTGATCCGACCACCGCTCTGTTCCCCTGTCTACACTGGAAAAGAGGGTTTTGAACTGTCGCTGTATTAAAGGAATACTATGAATAAATCTCACTGACATATTTGGTTTAGTGATGACAATACACTTTTGTTGATGTGATCTACTGGTGCATTTGATTTAAATGTTAGTTTGACCATAAACTAACATGAAGACAACATATTTATTACATCAAAGGTAAACTTTCAAAATCTATAGGAATCTTTTATAAAACCTAGGGAAGTTTTAAATTATAATGTACTTTGTACCATTTGTTGTTCAACTGTTCAGCCTTACCTGTCTGACCGTGTGGAGCTACGGGGGTCCACCTTCAAAACAATAACTAATCCAATAATTGAACTGCAGAAACCAACCGTACCAATCATCCATAAAGCTGATCATTACGCACACACAACTCCACTGTTTCTAAATTCCCATGTTATAAAATTCAGTGACTTGTTTTATTATAAAACTGTGCAAATAATGTTCCGAGCCAAACAAAGGTCACTCCCAGACTCTGTTCAAAAGTTCTTTTCAATACGGGAAAGCAGGTCTGATTTCAGAGGTGTCTGTATGTTTACGGTACAGAAAGCCATTAAATGTATAAAAAGAAGATGTATTTCTGTTATTGGAACTAAATTATGGAATGACATAAATATACATTTAAAGATGTGTAATTCATTAATGGTTTTCAAAACATTGGTTTGTAAAGATATTTTCCAGGGATACAAGCAGGAATGATTTTTGATGGATTGATTGGTGCCTAAAACTGATTTGGATTTGAATGTAAGCGAGGCGTATAGAAGCATTTAGCTTCTGCCTGAACCTGTTCAGTCTCAATAGAATTCACAGTCAGTTTACCTAAAATCAGCCTCATTGATTGAATGTTTTATATTATGGAAGATGACTGTACAAACTTAAACCTTAATGCGACATATATAAAAATGGTTTAATACATACCTTATACAAAAGCAACTGTATAGTTAGTAGCATGTTTTTTTCTTTAATATAATATTATTATAATTATTTTGGATAAACCTAATTTATTTCATCTCATTAACTGAAGCTTCTTCAATAATTGTCTTTTCTGTATATGTAGTTGAAGTCGCACTACCTCCTTCATTTTTACAGAAACATTTAACGCTGACCTTGAACAACTAGTTTTGTTGTTTGTCTTCACACCACCGTCTAGGTGTTTCATGAATGAGTGCATATACATATATAAAACCCCTGGTGCATTTGAAGACAATGCCACTGTTAAATAATCGTAAACTAAAAAGACTTAGCAAGAGATGAGAAAAAAGACTGAGGTCAGGGCTAAAATCACTGAATTAAATGAAATTAGACTTGTTAGTTCCATTAAATCATGTCCATGAAAGGCCTCACAACAGGTATGAACCAAAACTTTTCTTTGTGGATGACAAAGGTGTTTGATTTTGTGCATTTCAACATTTCACATTTGGTAAGAATTTCTTCAGACTGAAAAATGAATCGGCTGCCTGAGAAACAAGCTAACTGGATAAAGAAAAAAAAATGCATCTTCAAAAGTGGAAATCAAAAAAGGCGTTTTCCACCAGGATGAGACACACTCACAGTGTTTGACACATAATATGCAGAGGCCTTGAATATTGGAACAAAACAGGCTGAAAGCATGCCTCTTGTAAAAGACTGGAAAATGAAAACAAAAGGCAAAGCTCGGTGTCTCTGTTACCATGGTGTATCTCACTGTGCATTTGGGACTGCTGTTGCAATATGAGGTGGAAAAAAAACATAAAGTTTACTTGCTCTGTAATAAGCTGACAAAGAGAAGCCCCCGCCAAGGTGCTGTTGGCCCCCACCCACAATCCCCCACCCCCTTGCCACCAATTCCAGATGCTGAAATCCCTGTGTGAGAATATGAGAAATGGTGAGAACCTGCAGCAGATTTATTCACTGCTGAGCTCCCTTTTCCTGCATTCAGTCAAGAATCTTTGTGTTTACCATCTTCTATTGGTGAAACAAATGAAAGTTTTTACACCAACAGCTTGCGTCTACATGATACACATACCTAACACTTCAACAGATGCCTTCGTCCTGAAAGGATCTGAGAGAAAGAGTGTGGAACAGTGTGGAAACTCCTAAATACTGCGGAATGACTTTAAATCATACCCAGGGTTTAAACCAGGCCATGTATTAATGTGAAGTAAGTCTCGTGTGTATTAATTAAAATGATCATTATTGATTCCATAATGACTTTTGGAAAATATCAGTACTTTTTTTTTTTTTTTTTACTTTAAACACAAATAGACCTGCCTATTTGAACATATATAAATTACAAGTGATTTTGCAACAGCGGTCATTTTTGTGAAACACTCTGCCTTGCATAGTTCAATTCCCAAAATGTACCTGTGAGAGAATAAAAAGATAATCCAAAAAAATAGTAGTGTGTAATTTTTGTGTGCTTTTTACCGTGATACACGCAGGTTTTTGTGTACAAAATAATGTAAAATAATACAAAAATGTGTTATATCTGAAAAATAGTGTCTCTTTTATCTCAGTAAATATTTATTTTTAAATAGACCCAAAGTGCTTCCAAACTTGCTTCATAACATCATCTACATCTGGTTTGAATTTTTAGCCCCTCTGTCCTGTTTTTAGGACCAGTTTCATAGAGGCACCCATCTACTTTTCATTTTGTAATTATTTCCACAGATTTGTCTGTTCATTTGCTTTTGTAATAAAGTTGTTAAATTGTAAAGAGACTTTATGAACACCCTGTAGATTTGTGCAACATAACACAAACTACAGCAGTGGAACCAGTTCTGCAGCTAAAATGAACAGGCTTTCTACAACTGTCTCAATATGTTAATTATACACAGACAAAGAAAAGTCAGGAGGAGAAAATGGAATAATGGTAACAACAGCAACATACAAACAATAATACATGTATTGTTCTGTCCAGTAGCTGACTTACATGTTATATCTTGTTACCAAACAAAACAACACTACATTTAACAGCTTGAACTGGTTTAAAGGTGTGAATTGGCAGCATAACGCAGGCTCTAACCTGCTCTACGTGGCTTCATGGATCAGATGTGAGTGCATTATTTAGTCTTTCAAACTGAATTTGCAGCCACATTTAGTGAAGAGCAAAACTCTGTGTGTATATACACCTACTAGATTGTGTACCCTGCATTTTAGTGCACATCTTTAAATCATTCAGTATCTATTTTTTATGAAACCCTGAGAGGATACAAAGTTTGTTCCATTTTTAAAGTCAGATCTGTTTATTGTGTGCTTTTATTTCAAAATGAAAAAATGCAGAGCTTAACAGAAGAAGTTCTGGGCCAGTACACATGTATTAGACTTATTCTGGAACATCTAGTTTTTGTGTCTAAAACAATCTAAACTGAAATCGTTGAAACTCGGCTTAAATGTAATCTTATCCTAAAATGGGTTGTTGTGACCTGGTGGACGAAAGGACATCGAAGCCTAATTAGTAATAAAAAAAAAAAACCTTGCTGTGCAACATCAATATAGTCTCAATTATTACATTTTGCTATATGTATTTTAATGCATTTTTGGAACCTTTGAACAATGATTTAGGTATTAGACTTGATGGGAAAGGAAATATAATCTTGTTTCTCAGTTTATTCTGTGGCTGAAATACAACCTAAATAACATCACCTTAAATATGACTCAAATGTAACCATGACCTCAGTTCTAAAATGGTTGACCAAATATATTTAATGGTCTAGAATTATGAATAATGGTGGTAGAATTTGAAGGTTTTTGATTGTTAAAGTCAGTGTGTGTTTATTTTTGTATTTGAAATACATTTAATTAAATACCTTTATTTAACCAGGAAAAAAAAAAAACTCATTGAAATTAAACATCTCTTTTTCCAGAGTGTCCTGGTCAAGACAGAAGTTACATGAAGTGGAAATCACATCCGTACATCCACACAAAAAATATACATAAACACAAACTGAAAAGAACTGATAAGAACATACATATAAAGCATCACCATTATTTTAAAAGGTGCTAAAAATATAACAACAATGTTCCTCAAAAGCATCTCAAAGCTGAACCCAATTCAATCAATTAGAAAAACATCCACACCCACATTTGTCCTTTTCCCATTCATTTAAAAGGACTTTGAATGTGTTAAAAGAGACCAGTTCCTTAGTTTAAACCTTAATGAGTAATGAAAAGGCCTTGCCGTGCTCCTTCTAAAAATGGTTTCCTGATCCAACAGTGGCAGATACAATCCCTGGTTGTTTTGCTCACAACCTCTTCGGTTTCTCTGTCTGCTCCCTGGGTTAATTATGTGAGTTTCAAATATTTTGCACTGGATAAATATTCTCTTATAAGTGGGGGTCTGCTGTGCTGAAATCCAACACTCACCTTTTCCTCTCTGCAGCGTACACATGTGTGTTTGATTATATCCCGCCCACTTGGTGAGACAAGTAAAAGAGAAAAAATCAAACCCCAACTTCTGTGTGTCCCATCCCAAAAATACCTCATGGCATAACAGACCTCCACCACAGGAAATAAGGAGCAATCAGAGGTCAGCACCCGAAGTTAAAAGAGAAATCAAGAAGAATGACATGGTTTTCTTTTTAATCCTTCACAACAGAAAAGTTTTCTTTACTTGCTCAGTTACTGGATTGAATTTATCAGTATAAAGCACATTGTACTGAAAATACACAGGTTCAGCCTGGCTAATATACTGTACATTTTTATGTATTATACTGTAAAATAATACAGCAGGCATCTGTCAATGAATATACGAATAGATTTAAACCATGTGAGATATTTTCCAAAGCCAAGATACAATCTTTTAAATTGAAACTGATGTTATTGTTTTGTCTCTATCTGGTATGGATTGACTTCACACGTCAATCACAACAGACTTCTTTTTTCTTTTTTCTTCTTTTTTTGTCTGCTCTTTTTTTCACAGATGGCTTGAGAATTCAAGCAATTTAATCATGCGTTATTTCAGGAGAACTTTAAAAAGCCTGTTTCACAAAACAAAGGCTATTCACAGCCAGTGGTCTGTGAAGTGTGCACTCACAATACATACCAGATTACTCACCATCCTTCAATGCAGACACAATATATTCTACTCCGCCTTTTCCCTCTGTGTGCTCTGTTCGGCAGATGCCCACACAGGGATAGGGAAAGCCATTGTATCTAATTGCAATACTCAGGATTTTGATTACACTCTTGCCTTGAAAGCACAACACTGTAAAAGAACAATTGCTCAGAGAGCACCAAGCAGCAGGAGGTGCAATTTCAGCCTCTTCTTAATGAGAGAACATATCAAAAGGTAAAAGGGAGGAATTTATACTTTAATTCCATTTCTGAAGTAATAAAAGGAGGGGGCCCTTAATTTATGAGTTTATAGAAGGCAAAACTCACACCTCAGACTACTTCTCTTCTCTTTGTGTTGTGTTCCACTGATCCTTTCCATCCTCTCCTGTTTTACCCATATTTCTAAAATTATTAACCTCAAAGCAGACGTCCCCTAAGGCCCCAGTGATGTAATGGATTAATAAGACGACTATAATGCGCTGTAGCTTCCGTCTCTGGGACATACTTTTCACATCAAATGGAACTAGTCCTACATAAACTTTTACATGTCACAAGGCCGTACGACTGCAGACCACATCAATGTTATTCATTATTAACTAATAGTTTGCATCTAGAACAGTGGAAACATAGATTTTAATAGATGACTAATCGATGTATGAACCTGTAAAAACAACTTGCAGTTGATTATTATAGAGTGTGACCTAACATACAGAAAACATATATTTATAGAAAACATTATTCTTCCATCCACAGTCCTCCAAAACACTGGTTCTCCAGTCCAGTCCTAACTCCTGTGTGGATCATGTGACTCAAACAGACAGAACAGAAAACATGGAATGAATCAAA
>JAPQRP010000020.1:36373155-36387720 GCA_037367295.1 Apogon hyalosoma
AGATCATTTTTCCCCCCGTTTAGATCTGATGTGTTTTCGAAGTGTTCCTCTAATTTTTTTGAGCAGTGTATATATATTACACACTAGGGTTGAGAATCTTAGATGTAAGGCCAATATGATACGGATCAGTCATTATGATATATATATGATATGATATGAATGACTGATCTCGATACAGCATCTCCGATCCGATATATTAAAGATACATGTGTGGCGCCTCGCGATGCAATGCGATACCATTCACACCCAAATCATGATACAGAGCGATTAAGACCATTCTGATTCAACAAATTCATTCTGATAAAAAAAAAATATATGCAGTGCAATTCAATGAGCTTGATTATCCATCCATCCATCCATCCATTTTCTACCGCTTATCCAGGGCTGAGTCGCGGAGGCAATAGTCTAAGCAGGGATGCCCAGACTTCCCTCTCCCCAGACTCCTCCTCCAGCTCTTCTGGGGGGACCCTGAGGCATTCCCAGGCCAGCCCAGAGACATAGTCTCTCCAGTGTGTCCTAGGTCTTCCCCGAGGCCTCCTCCCGGTGGGACATGCCCAGAACACCAGGGAGGCGTCCAGGAGGCATCTGAACCAGATGCCTGATCCACCTCAGTTGGTCCCTCTGGATGTGGAGGAGCAGCGGCTGTACTCCAGCTCCTCCCTGGTGACTGAGCTCCTCACCCTATCCCTAAGGCTGAGCCCAGCCACTCTACAGAGGAAACTCATTTCGCACTCCCCCTTGAACTGCCACCTTATCTTGGTGGGGGAGTCTGAGTGCCCGAATGATCCCAGGAGCTATGTTGTCTGGGGCTTTATGCCCCTGGTAGGGTCTCCCATGGCAAACAGGTCCTGGGGTGACGGGCCAGACTAAGAGCAGTTCAGAAGCCCTTATGAAGAGAATAAAAGCAAGGCCTGAGACGTCACCCGGTATGGCACAGCTGGGGCCCCACCCTGGAGCTAGGCCTGGGGTTGGGGCTTATAAGCGAGGGTCTGGTGGCCGGGCCTTTGCCCATGGGGCCCAGCCGAGCTCAGCCTGAAGGGACGACATGGGCCCACCCTCTGGTGGACTCACCACCCGGGAACCATAGGGATGGGTGCAATGTGGACTGGGTAGCAGTCGATGGCAGGGGGTTTGGCGACCTGATCCCCGGACACGGAGTCTAGCTCTAGGGACATGGAGCTTAATTATTTATTTATCAAATAAGACCATGACTTTGAACAAAGTGGCTTTTGTTCAGAACACGTGCCTCACATACAGTCAGTGAAAAGGTTAGGACTTTGTTTCCAAAGTGATTTATCTGCAACTTCTTGCTCCCTCACTGAATCAATTTGTAATGTATTTGTAATGTAGGTAAAACAGAAAAAGGTTCTGTCACTTTAAGAGACACCTGTGCAAGGTATTCTGGGATGCACTGTTAGATATGTATGTGACTGTTTAAGGAAGTATCTCCGGTATGTACGGCAGTATTCAATGCAGCAGTAAAAAGTACACGTTCAGAAACCACATGTGGTCTCCTCCTTCTAAGTCTGTCAGATTCAGATACAGACATCACAGTATTCGTCCATGGCGTTCGTGCCACAGTGCATCCATGGAGCTCATACTGTAGTGTCCAGTGTACACATCTGTGAATCTGCGGCACATGTTAATGTGGGTCCACAGAAAAGAAAAACTTTACCCAGATAAAGAGTAACCCTTTTAAATGCAAGTAAAAATATATTCTATTGAACGTATTGAATTTTACCAATGCAAACATTCAGTAACTGATGCATCGCGATATCACTCTAAACTTTTCATTCACCCGCAGCTTCTCTTCTGATGCACTCGGATCATGCACGCACGTGTCGGCATGTGGACACGTATCGGATAATTGTGAGATGTAGTCTGTTTGGCCCTGTGTGACTGACATAGCAGCCCCTCTTTATGACATCACTAGTAATATGTTCTAGCTACGACATGTTAAGTGAGACCTGTTCATATATTAAAAGCTAGTGTGGGAAAATCCAGCATGCGTCTTCCCTTGTTTCATGACATGGTGTCAGAATTGAGGACTCAACACCTGAGTTGAAGATAAGATGCCAAAGTTTGCACCCCAAGATGCGTTTGACTTTACCCAGTTGGCAAAGTGGCCGACGTAGAGACAAAGGTTTTACTGCTTCCAAGTAGCATCAAAATTGGACAAGGAGAGTGGTGAAGTGCAGGTGAATTCTTTGCTGTACGTGATGGGGAGAGATGTGGAGCCAATCTACAATTACTTTGTGTTTCCTGCTGCTACGGAGGATAATCTGCACCCAGAATTCGACTTTAATGCTGTGATGGGAAAGTTTGATGAACACTTTGTCCCTAAATGCAACGTCATCCACGAGCATGCCTGTTTTCACAAGCTGTCTCAACAAATCGGTGGAGGTGTTTGTGCGGACCCTGTATGAGGTCGCACAGCATTACGAGTTTGGCGACAGTAAAGATGAGCAGATTCGGGACCGGATCGTCATAGGAATAACTGACAAAGAGATTTCACAAAAGTTACAACTCAAGGTGGATTTGACATTGGAAAGAGCCATCCTGCTTGTGCGCCAGAGTGAGTTAATCAAACATCAGAGTGCAGTGCATGGGGAAAGCAGAGTGAATGAGGTGAGATGCAAACAGAATATGAACACGAGGGGGAGCTACAATAAATCACAGCATGCATGGCAAGGGCAAATACACAGTGTCTAAACAGAACTGCCAACGATGCAATAGGATGCATGAGAAACCTGAAAACTGCCCTGTTCGAAACAATAGATGCAGAAAGTACTATAAGATAGGCCATTTTGAAGTGGTACGTAAAACCAAAATGTTGAAAGAAGACAGACACTATGGAAGATTTGGATGAGGAGTCATTCTTCATAGGAGGACTTTTTCTTCAAAGTGTGACTGACTCAGAGCCAACGGTCATAGGAGCCAGGCTTAGACACTGATTGGGATATTTTGCTGTTGGTAAATGGGAGTCCAGTGGACTTTAAAGTTGATACTGGGGCTGACACTGTTGTCATAACAATGGCAACATTCAGCGGGTTACAGCAGAGGCCCGAGCTAATTTGAATCAGGCCACCAGTGTATAGCCTGGGAGGAAAAGTCCAGTGTGTAGGTAAATTCCTCGCCAACACTTTATATAAAGGGCAGAAATATCAGTACTGGATTACAGTCATTAAAGGCCAGTATGTAAGCAACTTACTGGGAAAGGCTGTGGCAACACGCATGGGACTTGTCACAAGAGTCAATGGGATTAACAGTGATGTAACAAAGGATGTGTTTGGTGAGATAGGACTTCTGAATTGTGAGCCTGTTAAAATTGAGTTGACTGCTGACGCCACGCCCTACAGCCTAAATACACTACGCCGAGTTCCCCCCCCCCCTTGAAAGTGGAAAAGGAGTTAAAGCGTACACTTAGCATGGACATTATAGAGGAGGTCACTGCATCCACAGACTGGTGAGCTCCAATGGTGCCAGCTCCAAAACACAATTCAGAGGAGGTCAGGGTGTGTGTGGATTTAAAACAGCTGAACAAGGTACTAAAGCAGGAGCACTACATCCTGCCCACACTGGATGATATAACTTTCAAACTGGCTGGAACCAAGGTTTTCTCTACCCTGGACACCTCAAGTGGCTTCTGGCAGATTCCATTGGACCCCAGCTGCCGAAAACTCACCACGTTCATAACTCCCATGGGCAGGTTCTGCTTCAAACGACTGCCAATCAGGCCAACGTCAGCGCTGGAGATTCTTCAATGGCTGATGAGTACACTGTTCCAGGGCCTGGGGGGACAGTCATTCTCGTCTTTGGAACTAGCAAAGAGGAGCACGACCGCCACCTGGATACAGTGATGCGGACAATTAAAGCATCAGGCCTCAAACTTAACAGAGCCAAGTGCCACTTTGGGAAAATGGAACTACAGTTCTTTGGGCACATCAGAAGCGCTGATGGTGTAAAACCTGACAACAGCAAAGTGGAAAGCATCATCAAAATGCCCAGCCCCACAAATGTGGAAGGACTTCACCAGGTGCTTGGACTGATAAACTATGTGGGTAAATTCCTGTCTGGTCTATCCACCATACTGCACCCAATCACAAACCAGCTCAAAAAGGAGAGTGCATGGATCTGGGGCGAGCCCCAAGAGCGGGCTTTCAACAAAGCTAAGATCATGCTTACAACTGCACCAGCACTCAGTTACTATGATACAGGCCGGCCAACAGTGGTCAACACAGACACCAGCAGTTGCGGACTGGGCGCTGCACTGCTGCAGGACTATGATGGTGAGCTGCAGCCTGTTGCCTTCTGTTCCCGGACTCTCACAGATGCAGAAAAAAGGTACTCGCAGACTGAAAAAGAATGATTGGCAAGTGTATGGGCCTGTGAGTGCTTTGCCCATTACATCCAAAGTATGGGCTGTGTCCATCTCCAAAAAGACCATAAACCTTTGGTGCCACTAATTAACACATATGACCTCGACAAAGCTCCACTGAGGTGACTGCTCATGCACCTCATGCACTTTAATGTCACTGCTGAGCATGTTCCAGGCAAGCAGCTGGGCTTTCGAGGCTCACCCTGGACGGAGATAGCAAGTTGGACACAGATGGTCAGGTTAAAGCGTATGTGAACACTAAAGCAGCTAGCAAGTCTATAATGTTACCCAAACTTAAAGAAATCTGCAGAGCCACACAGAGTGATGCCGAATTACAAAAGGTTATCTCTTTCATCAGAAAAGGGTGGCAGTTTTCACCCCTGCGAGGATTGTATGCAGCCAGGGCTCACCTTTCTGAATCAGACGGTCTAGTGCTCTACCAAGATCGTATTGTAATTCCCATAGCACTTAGATCTGACATCCTAAATCAGCTGCATGAAGGTCATCAGGGACTGACTAAGTGTCATGTGCAAGCAAAGTCTACTCTCTGGTGGCCCAGCATAGGAGCTCAAATTACACAGAAAGTAAAATCGTGCAACTTCTGTGCAGAGCATAAACCTACACAGAGACGGAACCACTGGTAACGACTCTCCTGCCAAGTGGCCCCTGGCAAAGGATTGCAGCTGACCTGTGTGAGTTGGAGAGTAAGTCCCCTCACCTCTACTACAAGCAGGCAGGTCATTGGCCAGCTGAAACACATGTTCGTGAGCTGGAGAATTCCACTCGAACTCGTTAGTGATAACGCAATGCAGTTTTTATCGGAGGAGTTTCTAGACTTTAAAAAGAGGTATGGTTTCTCTCACATAACCTCAAGTCCCCATAACCCTCAGGTGAACTGGGCCACCAAGAGAGCTGTCTGAATAGCTAGAAACCTCCTTAACCAGCCTGACCCCTGCCTAACCTTGATGAGTTATCGTTCAACACCAATTGCTGCAACCGGAGCAAGCATCACCCAGCTGATGACTGGACGACAAATCCGCACCACTGTCCTAGTACTTCAAAAGACTTTACTGCCACACCCAGTCAACCAGGACCTTGTCAATCAAAGGGACGTTGCAGCAAAGGAAGCGTATAGGTTCTTCTATAACTGCAGACATTCAGTTTGACCGCTCCCTGAGCTGCACTCTGGTCAAGCTGTTAGGGTGAAGCTCGATGAGGACAAGGGCTAGAAAACACCTGCCAGGGTCATCGCAAAGTCTAAGGAGCTGAGATCCTACGTGGTGGAAATGGACAATGGCACAGTGACTTGGCACAACAGGCAACACCTTCAGGCAGTTGACCCCGCAGAGCAACAGCAGCCTGCCAATCTGGACTCACCACAGCAGGACTGCACTTCCCCAATTCCAGTGGTGGCTACTCCACAGGTGCCATCGCCGAGCCAGCCACCGCCAGGTCCCACCTTGGAATCTCCCCTCCAGCCTGATACCCCATGGAGAGTGACTTCAAGCGGTCGAGAGGTTAAACTGCTTCTTAGATTTAAAGACTGAAAGTGGACAGTAAACTTTGTCCTTTTAGGTCTGTGTATGTTTGTTCTTTCCTTTTTCTCACTGGAACCTGTGACTGGAGGAGGATGAAAGGGGAATGTTCATTTAGATTTGTTTTGCTGTCTAATTCTTAGTTATAAGTGCACTGTCTTTCATTGTTTCTTACAGTGTTTATTTCTTTAAAAAAAAAAAAAAGGGGGGGTTGTGAGATGTAGTCTGTTTAGCTCCTACGTGACTGCCATAGCGGCCGTTCTTTATGAAGTTACTAGGGAGCACCAGTGAGCTGTGAATAATACGTTCTAGCTGAAACATATTAAGTGAGACCTGTTCATATATTAAAACGCTGGTGTGTGAAAGTCCAACGTACATCTTCCCTTGTTTCATGACACACACACACGCACACACACACACACACACACACATGTATATATATATATATATATATATATGTGTGTGTGTATATAGACTCTTTGCACTGGCGTTACATTTATCATGTGACTAGGGGTGCAGTGCCATGGTGGATGGAAAAAGCACACAGCAAACAAATGAACGAGCCACGGATGATTTTAAGCGATGGCTACCAGCTCTGAAAAAAATGTTTATGAGTTGTCCTGCGAAGTGACTCACCTTACAGGATGACACAAAGAATGCTATTTGGAGAAGCTAGCAATAGCAGGGCTAGCTACAGACCCATACCTTCTCTCTCGATGTGTTTATGAAGCTAGCAAAATCCTCCAGTCTACCAGAGTTTAATGCACCTGATCTGTACCATTCTGTTATAAATGGCGTGTCCCCACACACGTGATGATCTAAAAGCAGACAAAAGTCCGGATGTTTACCAGTTCTTCGTCTCAGGTTGGGTTACCGAGTCACGCTGCTGCACTCACAGCAGAGGAATGTATCTCATTGTGTTTCCCCCATCAGGCCATCAAAACTCAAATAGACTGTAACCAAAAGCAGCTCTAATTAACTAACATTATGTAATAATGTTAGTGGCTGTCGTAAGTAGCCTACAGTATTAGCTTTGTTGTTGAAGTGGCTGCCTTTATTTACACACAGTAATATGTAAAGTTCAACCACTACAATATATGGCACAGCATAATGACAATAACAGTATGATATATAATATAGTGTAGCTGGTACAAAGGTAGCCACTACAACAACAGAGCTAATATTGTAGGCTACTTAAGACAGCCACTGTAACGTAGTAGCTCATAGTAGCCTTGGCTTTTCGTAGTAGTTAACCCAGTCTAGCCACCTAGTTAGCATTTGGTGGTGCTAATGTGCTATGGATAAAAACAGAGCCTGCTCTATCTGTAATTTCAGGTCCATCATAGCCAGGCTCTGTCTGTAACCAGCTGAAACCATGGGTGTCTTTGAAGAAGGATGGAACTGTTGTGTGCGGCCACTGTACGTGTAAAGCAGGGTTAAAACACAAACAAAAACGAGAACATTCACATCAAATTCTATATTCAGCGGTTTGCTGTCCAGCACTTCTGCCGTCCATCATGGCACTCGTTCGTGGCGCAAACAGAGCGTGACGAAACGTGCAAAAGGTCGATATATCTAAAATTTCCTAATCAAAAAAACAATATCCATGATTTATTTGGAGACTATATACACTAAAAAATACTCTGTTTGAAGGCTGCAAATATGTAAATACTACAGAATGTTCCAAACAGATCTGTGCTAAAAAAAACAAAAAAAGAAAAACTGATCAGTAAGAGTTAAAAAGCTGATATTTTTAAATATATTTGTGTATTTTCTAATGAAATAAATAGGTAAAAACAACAATACTTTTCAAAAGTGTTGAACATTCATAATCTAAATGACACATAGCAGATGTACAGTGATGTTCCGGTTCAGGAAAAGGTTTGTTACACAGACTGAGCAATAAAAACACATAAAGGTGGCTACACATCTTAAAAAGATGCTACACCTTAGGGAGTGTGAGAAAAAGGGCTGGCTGCACAGCGGAGCCAGAGCTGAGCTGCACTGCAGTGCTAAATAAAGAAAAACTAAACAACTTTGTGCCTTTTGGAACCAGAACTCTAGTACGGCTTGTATATAGCAGTAAAAATCCGACAAAAAGGTAGAAAATAAAGACTTTTTTATTTGCTTGAAATACAAATTAAGCCCAGTCAGGTATATTTGGAATATATTTTGATTTTCTGTTGTATATTCTCTTGCTGTTCGTAATGCTATCACATTTCTTAATGCTTTGCTGTTTGAAAGTGCTGTAAATTAAAAAAAAATAAAATAAAAAAAAAAACCCACTCATCCAAGGCAGAGTCGTGCAGGACCTCCATGTTTTAAAGACCGATTAACACCTGGTACTGAAATGCAATAAGTTAGACCTGCCTGATTACATCTGGAGGTGGTCTGGTTTTCATTGCATACATTTACCCTCTGACATCTGACTCATGAAAAACACTGGGCACTCACATCACAGATTAGCTAACCTCAGGTAAATGAAAAGAAATGGAAGATTCATGTGACTGGAGCCTCAAGAAATGGTGACAGCTCTGCCGAAGAAATATGAGGTGGTTCTATAGAAACACTTACATTTTCCAAGACATTTCAAACCTAATATTAAGGTAGGTTATCAATGGACCTGACTGTAATGTCAATGGAAAGTAAAACATCTAAAGGTGGCTCATCATAAAGCTAAAGAGAGAGAGAGAAGAAAAGCAGACAATCAAAAACAGTTTCCCTTTGTTAGAAGAACAGCCACTGACAAACACAGGATGTAGATTAAAATAATAAATGCTAACACTAATAAATAAACACTAATGCTAATGCTAATAAAAAACAAACAAACAAAAAAAAACTAGCTTTTGGTATGTGATTCCAACATCATACCATCATTTACCACCATTATAACTGACTTGTGCACTGGTTTTACCCCAGAGGATCAGTTCCCACCTCGCTGAGGAGAACAAGAATTCAATGAAAAAAAAAAAAAAAAAGAGGCAAGATTAGATTGTTTCTTATCCAGATTTTGCATATTGCATTTTAATACCAATGAGTTAATGGTAACAAAGGGCTTTATTTGTCTCATTTATTCAGTACACAATATATCTTTATTTAACTTTGTGTTTTTTATTGTTTTTATTTTGTACATTGTATTGCACCCATGTAAAAATTTGAGACAGTGTATGAAATAGCCATTACCAAAAGCTAAAAAAATAACCATCCATCAGGGAAGCAGACCTTAGGGTTAAAAGACTTCATATAATGATAGACATTTTCCCAGTGAGCTGCAAAGCACAGAAAACTTATCAAGTGCTGCTGCCTTAACAGGTGGATTTTTAGTGAACCAACTGACTGGTGAATATGACTAATGACAGAGCAGATGTCCATTTTTGTAGTACAAGTTATTGCTCAGTGGAGTGAAACAAGCAATTTTATTTGAGCATGTGAATAGAGTTAATTGTCCTTGGCCTTTTTGTGCAATCACTATTAATAAATGATGCTACATAACCATAACAGTTTTGCACCTGCCTTTGTTTAGGATGTTGATTTAACTGGAAATTGTCTTACCTCTTTATATAGAGTTGATATTTTTCCTTCATAAAACCTCAGATTGATGTTATTTTTTCCTACATTCAAAAACTAAAATGCATTTTTCCTTTTTTCTGCAAAAAAAAAAATCTTGTGAACAGTTTTTTCTTTTAACTATTTATGAAAAGATAGTGTATGGTATTAATGGCTCTATTTTAATCTATGTCTCCAAGGGAAAAGAAACAGACAGTTTACCTAATGGACCAAGGCGATAGTCCAGGCTCACTTCTTTTGAACAACACTCTGCCTCTGCTAGGTGCATAAACCCAAAGCACAATTATGCAATAATGCATCAAAGGGTAGATGATGTTTCATTTTTTTGCAAGCTATACAGACTGTGTGTAACAGGGTCAACTGTTCTGCAGCAATATGGGTATGCAACTAATATTGTATATTAGTTATTGTTATGATTACACAAAATGTGTTTGTTCTATTTTCATTTATTCTAGTTAATACCTGACAGGTTGGGCCTCCGAGTCAGTATGTGGAACTTTTAATTTGAGTCTGTACTCTAATGATTACTTTATCGTGTGGCACAGCCCACTATAACTAGCGTTTTGGTGCCTTTACTTCTTCCCTATTGTTTCTGATCTCTATGGGAGAAGGGCATGCTTTATGAAACTCACTGACCGGAGGTTTTTGTATTTATGCTGCTTTCATCAGGAACTGAAAAGATTTAATGGACGTCCTCCAAAGTTGTACATGTTCGAGTCTCTTCCTTAAACACAATGCTCACAACGCAGAGTCTGACACCACCAGTTACATATGTCACAATACACCAAAGTTCATTTTAAAAAACAATGATATCTCTGTTGCTGTAGACATTTTAAATTGATAACTTTAAAATAAAAGTGAATTGATGTTCCAAAAGATCCCTTTGCTTACATTTATCAGATCAAATGTTATACAGTTTTTTTGTACTCTACACATATATTGAGTGCGTGACAGTCTTCTGAAGGAAGTATTGGTTGTGACAATATTGGACATTTCAGTCTTGTTTGAATAGTTAGGTAGCTTAACATAAAACTAAAAATCAGGCCTATACAACGTCCAATTTTTATATTTTACATAAACCCCTAAAAGAATATGCAGTTCAGTTGAAAACCAACAAGTAAAAGCACAGTACTTTTGCAACACAGGCAATGTTCAACAAACTGTGAATCACTATTAACTTATTCAGGGAGTTTGACGCCATGTAAACACATTGTAATAGAATAGATACATGCAAAGGTATCGTACAGTTGTAAAACCTCTGATGGTCACCGGGAGTAACTCCAAAAGGCCCTGGCTCCACAGCTGTCTCTGAAAATAATAAGCACGTAGTTATATTTCCAGGAATTGTTCTGGTCTCATCCATTTTATTTGCAACCTCTAGTAGGGGATCTAGTGGTCCATTTTAACACGGTTCCTCCATTAATCAGTTACAAGGACAAAAAGAAGGCTTTAAGAAGTCTGCCACGATTAACAATCACCTGCCAAATTTTACTTCATTAAATTAAACACATTTTTTTCAAGGAAGACAGGTCAACTGTAGTTGTTAGTAGTTTCCACTAGCAACACGAGATGGCTTCAATCTGCATTGCTTGATGAAGATTACTATTTACTGAGTCAGTAAGCAAGCTTTTGGTGATAGGGTCCATCCCTCTAGCCTAAACACGGTTACTTCTTGCTCCAAAAAGCCAACATGACAACAGCCAAATCACAGACTATGTGCTTTGCCTTTATACATCCCATGTGATCCGTTAACAACAATACTTCCAATAAATAAGTATAGTCAGTAAATAAAACAGCATACACATTATAGAAAATATGGGCAATATCCTAAAAGGGTACCTGTAAGATAAGATAAGATAAGATAAGATAAGATAAGATAGGATAAGATAAGATAAGACTTTATTTATCCCACAGTTGGCAGCAGCACAAATACAACAAGCAAGTGCAGAAAAAGACAGGTAGAAAAAACCCACAAATGAGTGAAAAAATGAAAGCATAAAGAGAACATAATAAATTTGGTATTTATATAAATATTTATGTGAATACAAAATTACAATTAGAATTAAATATTATTTACATATTTACATCATCATGGCTGCGCATGGTTTGATATGGGGAGTTACTGGGAACTGTTATGGAGTTTGATGGCTGTGGGGAGGAATGACCTGCGAAATCATTCCTTCTTGCATAGGTGGTTGTGAATTTTCACTGGTAGCTATGTCAAAGATCAGATATCATTAAGGATGGGAATGGAGAACCGGTTCTTTTTAAGAACTGGTTCCCAGTAGCTCAATTCCTTGGAATCGTTTGCCTGCCTACTTAACAAATTTGCCTATCGATTCTGCCTTCGTTGCACATGTGTGGTGACGTCACATGTAGGCTGCATTGTTTTGGTTTAGAATGTAGCCAATGTGGCATCGAGGCAGAAACGCTCCAAACTATGGCTATATGTTATGTGAAAAGATGACACAAGGTCCACTTGTAACACTTGCAAAGCTTCCATTTCTTCAAAAGGGTGAAGTCCCTCCAATATGCTAAAACATTTTTCCACACAGCATGCAATTCATTTGCAGGAATGTCATGTGTTTGATACGCTACTTAGTAACACTTGTGAATCTAGCAGCAGAGCAAACACCAGGACATCATACGTGCCCAGTTCTGGAGGGGGCAACAAACCCCCCCCCCAAATAAAAGTTTCCGAAGGTAGGGAAAAGGAAAATGAGGAGCACAACAGTGCCCGTACAGAGGAAATAGTAAAGGGTCTCAAGTTTCACTTCTATTTTCACTTTGTATGGTCGTATGGTGTGACCCCCTCAAACAAACAAGTTTGCACTCTTTTATTCCCTCACCCAATGACAATCGATAAGAGAATTGATAAGGAATTGGATCGGTAAGCAAAATCGATAATGGAATCGGAATCATTACATTCTTATCAATTCTCATCCCTAGGTATCACGCTAGCAGTTCCGTCCCTTAACTTGCATCATAACCTGTTGTCTAGTACATGTTGTCAAGTACTAAGTCGCTGTTCTGCCAGTCAGACATGGTCAGTGACATGTTTCCCCCTTCACTAGGCTGTTCCAGCACCGGTACTGACCCAGACTGGTTGTATTGTCCCATTACCTGGGTTGAGATGGACTGGTCACTGACCCTGTGCAGCAGATGCCAGGCTAAAATGACACATTATCAGCCAGTGCTGGGTTGCATCTTTAGAATACTGGTGAAATGCTATGTTTATGGATACACAAACAACAAGTGCTAACGCTTACCTACCACTTAATCTGCTCTCTGACTGCTGTTTGTTTACTAGTGCTCCATCACCAGGAAACAATGACAGGTACGTCACTTACGTCCAGCAATGGCTGCTCCTCATGGGTTCTGGCTGCTTGAGTAATTCACATAATTAAAAAGCGATGCACAAACCACGATTAATGTCCTAAACATGACCAGTACGGGTGGACTTTAAGAACAAATTGACCCAGGTGGTTACCTAAGACATTCCAGTTTTGTCTGTAGTGCAGTCACATGAAAATAGAGGTTCTTAGCTCTATTAAGTCTTAGTTTGTTGTGTCCTCTGGACCATTTGATCATATATTATTGATTGTGATGTTTGCATGTAGCCAAAAACAATAATGACACAAATAAGACAAACAACCTAATAAATGTGATCAATTATGCATGTGTCATCGCTCTGAAAATGTCCTAAATTGGGTGAAATAGGTTATAAAGTAATTTTTAATTTTCAATTCAGAAGAATTTTTAGTGGAGACACTTCAGTACCAACTGTTACTAGACATTTCTTAATGCATGACTGGTCCTATTCTACAAATGGAATATAAAGTGGTCTTAATGCCTGAACACACCGTTTACTGTTAGCAAAAGCGGACACTCCCAATACCTGGACATTTATGGGTCACCTCCTGATTAGTTTCCATCATCATTAATGATCCCTTCATCTGAAATATCATTTCTTTGACAGCGTGCACACCGATTTTCAGCATGTTATTAGAGAGACTGTTGAAACAGAAATGGACGACTTTCACGGTCCCCCCCCCCGCAGTAAATGGAACAAGGTGTGTTAGAGCTTTTGCCTGAGTGAGTGAAAGGAGACCTGCAGGAGAGAGTCATTATTTTAAAGCTGCTGAATCTGATCCCAGATTTTTTTGAATTGGTGCCTAACAGGAGATTAGGAAAAAACCTATCAAGGTCTTGTCATTTCACAGAACTTCTTATCGGGCTCAGTGCACAGCAGTGAGCACCGGTAACCAACTTTGTCTGCAGCCAGGTCAGACATTACCATATTGTGTCTTAGCGTGACAAGCACCTGCCTGCATACAGATGTTCCTGGCACTGGTTTAACAGCTCAGCATCAGCCCTGGGTCTTCCTATGACTTAACAGATTACCACATTTGACAGCTGAAACATCCCAGACCCCTGTCCTGAGCCACAAGTGTGGCTTGGCGTATTTAACTCCACCGTACACCATTTAGGGTTTTCAAACCAGTCTTTCAAATGTATTTTAATCATCTGAAAAACTCACATATGTCCCCTGTGTTGAGGGCCAGCGGCTGGGAATGCCTGAAGGCTGTTACAGAGGATGCAGCTCGGCCCACATCTCTCCCCTGTAGTCAGGTATAGCAGGGTCAAATCTGTTAACGACTGGGCCACCTCTGTGGCTGAGGTCTGGAACTGGCCCTGCCGAGCCCCACTGCACCTCCAAGTGTATTTCAACATGATGTCCATCTGACTGAACCACTCACTGCCTTTCCTCGTTTCACTGGATCATTGTTCTGGTCTTTGTCACAAACATACTTTACACCAGTGTTTTTCAACCTTGGGGTCTGGACCCCACATGGGGTCACCTGGAATTTAAATGGGGTCGCCTGGAAATTCTAGTAGTTGATAAAAATAAAAACAACTTACTAATAAAAAATCTATGGTGAGTTGAGAGAGACAATCCCAATCCATAAAGACATGACAAACTGTGAGTGTGAAACTGAAGCACTGCGGTACTGTTTATGTGTCAAATGTTCAAACTGAAGCACTGTGGTACTGTTTATGTGTCAAATGTTCAAACTGAAGCAC
>JAPQRP010000020.1:36432026-36448755 GCA_037367295.1 Apogon hyalosoma
AACAAAGCAGGTCCACTCACTGTTCATGCACAGGTGGACCTTACAGACCCTGGAGACCACACTGGACCTGAGACTGTGGACTCACTGTCCTCACTTGAACTCTTGCTGTCACTGTCTTGTAATGTATGTGGAAATGACCAAAAATAGTCACTTGCCTGATAAAGGGTTAAGAAAGATAAACAGAGGAAAGCCAAAGATAGTCCATTAATTTCATTCCAACCACCGTCTTCTACTGATTTTCCCATGGAACCTTTTTGTCCTATCCATTTCCTACATCTAAGGGCGTATGCTGACTTCTGTCTGGTATCCGTAGGCTGAACACCGGCCAAGGGGGTCATGACCCATATGCGAGATGTGAGGACTTAGGAGTTAGAACGAGCTGACTTTTGCGGACACGTCTTACTGTTCCTGTGCCCTTCAAACTGAGAGGAGAAGTGGAACAAAGCCGTGCATTTTAGCGTCTTAACCAGTTACTGCATTTGACTAAGACAAAGTACTATACAAATAGGACAATGCCAACACTAAGGCAATGGAAATAATATGACAAAGAGCACACATGAAAAATGTTATTCGAGATGTATACAGGGACCCTGTGGGACCACTTGGCCAGGATTAGCATGACAAGGTTCCTCTGCATAGGCCCTTCTGAATCTTAATAAGAAGCTACAGTCCAACAGAGACATTCATAATATATTTTATATCTTGTCTTCATAGTCTCCTTGCACCTTTGCCACCAGCAAGGAAACTCAGAATCAATATTCAGTTCCTATGCACACCTATACTCAAGGTTACAACTGTTTTCCCTCTACTTATCAATTATAAACATGGTACTAGGCCCAGTGGTTGTTTCATGGATATCATTTATGTTCCACTATGAATGCCTGTAGTTCTTGGGCAGTCAGGATTTTATGACACATAGCAAGGTCCAATCAATAGGGCTTGATGCCTTAATCATTTTAAAAATTCACAATCATATGCACATATTAGCTTGTAGATTCATTTCAAGACTGCATTTTACATGGTAATATTTTCAGTTACATCTGTTCATAACAGTATCTTTGTTATGAAAATTAAAAAGCAAAATAGATTCCTGGGCTTCAAATAATTTATGATTTGCTCCTGGAGCATATGATCAAGTTTAACATATTAATAATTCACTTCTTTTTAGGAAAGCCTAGACACAGAGGAGTGAGGGGGGGTAGAAGGTGTTTATGCCCTGAAATCTTAAAATGACCTTCAAATCAAGATATTTTTTGATATTTATCAATTTGCTTAAATGGACATTATTATGATAACTCCAAATTCTTCTCACCCAACATCAGAAAGTTCCTGAGATTACAGACTCAATTCAATTACAGTGACTCCATTACATAGGGCATTACAGTAACAGTACTCCCCTTAAGAAACAAATAGTGTAGGTGAGTGGCCATTAAGTTGTTACACATTTCCCCTCTTCTCAGTGAATGACGAATAAAGACAGTGATGCTGTGAGAATGCAGCAACATAATGGATTAGTTTGCATCAGTCGGAGCGTTACAGTAGGTGTTGTGTGAGTGGGAGTTATCTGTATTGGCCTGCAGATGCTTGTACATGGCAGGAGATCCTGTAGTTATTGCTCTAGGCTTTCCTCTGGCAAGTGCCAATGAGTTTATCAGACGAATGTTAGATTTACTGATGAGACAGAGCCTCTCTGCTGTGCAGGAACTGAACATAATATTAAGTCAAAACACACTGTCTCTGTTTACCATGAAACAATGTGATAACTCATAACTGTGTTATTGCCTATTTCAAATGCATGTTCCATTGTGCAAGAGACTGCATGTATTTATTTGATACAAATATAAATAGGACTTGACAGAGACTGTAAATTACTGATTCTGATTGGTTGTTTGATGTGGAAACAAATTATAGGTTTTCCAGATCTCTTAAAAATCTTAATGTTTTCTGTTTGTTGTCTGTTAGGGAGTTTATCTGTCTCAATTACTTACCGGATGCGCCAATGGAAGAAAATGTACTCATCTTTAAAAGATGATTTAAATGGTTTGTCTTTCTGGTTTGGGAAAAAAAAAAAAAAAAAAAGAAGCTCAAATATTTGACAGAGCAGTACATTCACTTACTCTTTTGTATGCTAAACTAATACACACCAAAGTACACATTTTGAACATTTAGTGATCTATACTAATACTGTCACCTCTCAGGTCTAAATGTGTAACATGCAAGCATCATACCCACTGTAAGGGGTGTAAGTGGCCATTTCAAGATCCACCATCTCCATATTTTTGTTGGGGCATTTCTTATTCTGATTACAAGGGCTTTTGCAGGTCTAACCTTCAAACTGAGTCATAAGAATTAGCTGTTCCCCCTTGAGGTAAATTGGAACTCTGTATACTGGCATGGAATGGTTTATTTCATCTTTTTTTTTTCTGAGCAGTTGCTCTCATCCTTTTTTCATTTGAAATCCTGCATCGGGGTAATTTCATAATTATGGGAGGGGATTATAACGAAGGCAGCTGGAGCTGCAGGTTAATTGGATTTTTCACCTCAATGGGACCGGATCTAAGTCGCCCATGGGCCGCAAATCTGCACATTTGAAGTTGGGGACAGGACAAAAGAGGCTGGGGGAAGAAAAGAGTGAGCAGTTAAAGGGACCCCTTTGACTTCAAGAGTTTGGGAAGTTACTTTTGCACTGCCAGTTACTGTTTGTGGCTTGAGAGGTTTTCCTTTCCTTGTACACACTCACTTTCATCCATGTTGATGGCATCTATAATTGGCACTGTTTCCTGTTCATAAGAGTTATTGCAGAAGTTTGTAATGCAGTGGCTATTGATAACCTTACAAAACACCCAAGGGTTTGAAATGAAACTTTTATAGAATGGACTTTGATTAAACTCTTGAATATATACTTACAGAAACAGTCCTAGTCCTCTGCATTTTCAAAGAAATGCTTCATTATTTCCATTGTAGGCTTTATTTTCTTCACGTTGTGGGCATAGCAGTGATGATGCCTAATTAAATGTAGTGCAGAATAATCACTTGACTGAAGCTGAAGACGCCTGACACAGTCGATCCTTTAAAGATTCAATAAATGTTCATTAAATCTAGGGCTGAACAAAATATCAAGTACTTTCAGGCAAAATCTCATTGTTTTCTGTCTCCCAGGGAGGACACCGAAGAGGTGGGAGACCATCTGTGCATTGTGGGATTTGGAGAAAATACACACATACATAATGCTTTTCATCAACAGGAAAATCTCTTTCATGCCATTGCATCACATCCTACTGAAATTCCTTGGATACTGGATATTACCTCTTACTCGACAATCACAAATACCCATATTTGGTCACACATTAGTCTCAAGCCTCTGTTAGTCAATAACACATCCGTCTTTAGCAGTTTCACCTCGATTCTGCTGACAGTATTTTGTACTTCTTTTTCCAGGGGCCGACTCACTCCTCTGTGGGAGCAACTGAGCTCTGAGCCCCTTGGCTCCTGGCCTACTTCTGAATCAATGTTTGACAAAGGGCGAGTCTCTCCCTGAGCAAAAGACGGGGAATTAGAGAGGCTCTTGTATGGTGAGGGGGCCACACGCAAAGTTGCAGGGTGCCGAGTCTACACATTTCCTGTCACAGACGAATAGCCAATCTAAGATCATATTTCCCTGCCCTTAATAATGAAAATAAACCTACTTACCCACAGGTTTTTCCATGTCTGAAGTCACTGTGTGAGGATAAACAAACTGCAGTTAGAGGAGGGTGAGGGAAGCGTTTGCTAATATTTTTTTGTTTTTTTTTTTTTTTTTTTTTTTTTGTTTTTATAGCCTACATTTCACATCGTTAGGATTTAACTATATGTATATTCTTGGTGCCAAAATCTTATACTGTGCCCTCAAAATGGACTTAGTGTCCATTATTTTCTGGCATTTTATAATTTAAATGAGCAAATATGAGGTAAACGATAAAGTCAATTGAAAATTTGACTGGTTAACTTGTAAAAAGTATCATGTATTCAGTATAACCATGCTTATTTATTAATAACGGTTTCTATTTTTATTAGAACTGTTTTTATTTTTGTTACAATTTTGTAATATTTTTAACTAACAGAACCAAATACATTCAGTTTGAAAAATAAAATGCTTTAGGTTGTAAAAAATGTAAATGCTGCTGCACATTCCACATCGGAGGTATGCCCCTCAATTACTATGTACGTCATTATATTTGTCATTTCAACAGTCAGCAATCACCTCAACTCTAAGTGACATTCAAGGGGTCTGTAAACGGGATCACCAAAAAAGAAGATAATTCTTCTATGACAATTTGTAGCCTCAGATAATTGCACAAAATGTCACATAATTGTGGAAAAAGTCAAAACAACACACAGCCCACACAGCATTATGTGCACTGACTCTGACATAAAGTGCATTTTTGCTAAGTTCTGAGTCATTTCCTTCAATGCCAAATGGTAAACAGTGCAATTTCCAGCTACCCTGCTGAGCGCTGTCACTCTGCCTCAACTGGTGTTGTATTAAAATGCTTCGTAAATTAGCATTACCTGAGGCATAAACTGAACAGGAACTGACTGTGGGCTTCAGCAGCAGCAGCAGCAGACATTAATTAGAGCAAATATGTGTCACACTCGGACATATTATGTATAATATATTTCTACAACCGCAGCCAAGTGTAACACTGACCCCTTGTTAGGTCCACGGACACGTTTCCACTCCCACATGGCATAAAAGCCGACATCGCACAAGCTCTCTGTAATGCTGGGCTTTTTAATGGTGCTAGAACTCATGCTTGTTCAATAATGTACTAGGTGGACAATGCTGTGAACCAGTGTCATTTTTGAACCTTTATTAGTGTTACAACCACACAGAGGAACATTTACAATGCAATTTTCCTACCTGAGTTTCTCATCTTTGAATCACATGGAAAAATTTGGCTTCTCTAACACATATGGTGAAATGAGCTCTCTACTTTGCAGCGATTGAAGAAAAAGCAAAACAAAACAAACAAAATTAAAAAGCAAAAATAAATCCCCCAGAATACAAATCCACCAATTTATCTTTCAAGGTGCTCGGGACTTACTTATAACCTGAGTCAAAAGTGTATTTTGTCCATATAGCAAAATAATTCAACCTGTTTCATAGTACCAAAAACTCAAAAACATTAAAAAGCAACTGGCAGTTGACAAAAAATCTCACATTTATTTTATTTGTTAAGCAAGTGTTGAACTTTACATCAGTCTTAAGTGATGAGCCCCTTGGTAACATGTTTACATAAAAAACATGAGCTACAGTACAGCATGTATACCAGTGCTGGAAAATATTCACACATTTTCCAATTATTTTTTGGAAAGATTTTAATAAATAAAATGTTCAAACCCAGGCGGAAGAACTACATTTATGAAAGAAACTTTATTGTCAAAAGTTAGTTTCATCTTGGATGCACTTGCCCGTTTTCACTCTGCCCATGACTGTCAAGAAGATCTGTTTCATTTAGAATAACACAAGAAACTGTGCAATGCATAAATCACTTTATAACTGGGTTTTCCCATTCTGCTAAAGTAATGCCACTTTGGCAAAAATCAAATAAACAGTTTTCAATGGGTGGTATCCATGGAAATTGTTGAGCAAAAAACACTGTTCACAAGTGGAAAAAAGTGATAATGCATCTGCTATTTGCTGAACCATCCTTACTTTGTTAAGCCTTTACTTTCAAATGTACTACCATGAATGAAGTGTTGGAACCATAAACACACTTTGTAACATATGTGCACCTTCTACACAATAGTCTCTCAAATGTTAAATTTTGCAAATAAAATGTTTCTTCATATTTAATGTTTCCCATGAGTCGATATTTTACACTAGCAATACAACAAAATATATATTTTAGCCATTTCCTTGACAACAGTTCAATGTACAGTTGAGAAAATATAAGGCCAGGGGCTTGATTGCTAGTGGTTATACAATCCAAACTTCATGATGATGGAGAGTGACTCTGGGCAACCAGGACCTTATATTCCTTTTCTAACAGTCTGATCAGGAACATTTTACAAACAGAGTCCATGTCCTGGTCCAGGGGGTGTTTGTTTACAATAAAAAACAGGCTTAAAAGAGGATGTTGGCGAGTGTATGTACAACTTTTTGACCGGGAAATTGCTGATTTGATGTAGCCAGTATTTTTTTTTCCTTTTTTTTTTATTACTTTCGTACCTTAAAATTTTCTCATTTATTCAACAGCAGCAGCACATTTAAATACATAGTTGGCTTGTCTCTTTAAATTCAAATCGACTCTGCATTTTATGTACAGTCTTATTAAAACTTTGCACTGCCATCGCTGTGCACCAAGTCTGTTGGTCTGCAGGGAGGGTAGGAAGAGTGGCATGTTTGGGTAAAGGAGATGGTGATGCAGATGGGGGACGGGAGCGTTGTAAAAGGTGTGTTTGGTGGGGGCTTCTAAGCTGTCTTCAAAAATAAAACAAATGCTCCCATCCCTTTAGTAGTGTTTCCTCCAAGAGGTCAGGGCTGCAAAAGAGACAGAGAGAGGTTTGGGGGTGATTTAAGGACATTTAAAGGCTTGTCACTAACTGCATCTGTCCTTCCCGTACATCGCCTTCAGGGATGCAGTCCTCTTTAGTTATCGGAATGATGTAACCATCACTGTTTCCTCGGCCTATCTGGTAATAGGCTTGGAGCTGGTGGCCAGCCCCTAAGTTAGGCATGCTCTTGTAGTAAACGTCCTCATTCTCGCTCCTCTTGGAGGGGGACAGGTCCTCCACCACATCGGGGCTGCTCTCTGGGAGCGGAGAGTCCCTCAGGTTAGGCATACTAGTGTACAATGAGTCTCTGTTTGGGGACTGCAGACCGTCGTCAGGGTTGGTGGGTGTCAGCTGGTTGACAAAGGTATCCACTCCCCCATCGGTCCTCACCTTCTTCTGGGGTGCATAAAGAAGAGAGTGAGTCCGCTGGGGGATGAGTGGTGCCTCTAGCTCTCGCTGATGGTGCAGCTGGAGGCCCACCGTGTCACCCATGTGCACCAAAGACGAAGCGTCGGCGACAATAGCGTCGTTTTCACTGCTGCCGCCGCCCACCACCGTCACCTTTGGCGGAGCCCGCTCCGTGTGGTGGTGATGGTGGTACTGCGGTGGCTGCTGGTGGTGGGGCGGATGATGTAAACTGTGGTGCTGCTGCTGTTGCTGTTGGTGGTTTTTGTTACAGGCACGCAGGTTGTTGTGTACTAACTCGGAGATGATCATTTTCTCAAAGGCAGCATCGTCCAGACTGAGGCCGCAGTCTACTACCTGCACACTGTCACCAAAGTCCCCATTGCGGAGCGAGTAGCTATTGTTAAAGTTACCATTTAGCGGTAGTGTATCCATTGCACTTGTATCCCTCACCGCATTTTTCAGTGAGTGCCCTGGAAAGAGAGGAAAACGTGAGGGGATTTTGCATTAGTGTACAGCAAAACGGACTGAAGGAAAAACAAAAGTTTAATGCTGTTTAGGATGCAGTTTCACATCAAGAACTCATGTCAAATTAAGCCATGCCATAAATCTGTTAGTTAGGCACAATCCGTAACAAACAGTATATCAGCATGCACTATTTGCAGTGAGAAATCATTTTACTTTCTGACATATACATTTGGACTTTCCTTTTGAAAAAATTGCTTGAATGTAAGCAGCGCATTGTGCATTTTAGTCTGCCACAAAAGTGACAAAGCAATGAAAAAGATCCCAAACAACATTAAGAAACAAACTCATACAGTAATCACCATCACAACACACCGGGCAAAAGTAGGTGTCCACAAGTATGAAGCCACAAACGGGCAAGCTATACAACACTTACAGGTTTTCTAGCAACTAATAGGTTGGATGTGCCAAGGGAAAGAAAAAAGACAGAGATGGGAAAAAGATGACATTGACAGAAAAGGGGAAAGTAGTCATGTATCAACATGGGACAGCCATCTTTGTTCTCACTACAAGGGGAGCCCACAAGCAGCACTCCACCATCACCACACACAGCAGGTGAAAAGACTCACTTAAGACAACTCACATCATGTCTGTCTGCTCAGGCTATCTGGTCTAAGAGCAGCTGATGTACAAAAGAAAGTAAAATGATTTATTGTAACATGGAGAAGAATCACTCAAAAGAACAACAAAAAAACAGTAAAGTAAAAGTCTTAACTGCAACTTAGCAAGAGCAAGGGTTCAGCAAATGAAATAAACAAGCATCAAAAAGCTTATACTTTCATGAATTAAGTGCCAATGGCAAGTTTTTTGGGGGGTGGGATTTTTGTGAAATGTTTTGTTTGTTTTGGTACACTTTTCTGCCCATTAGTTGGCAGCTTGTGTACCCAAAGCTGGCAAAGGTCAGAGCTCGCCCGCAGCCCAGCACTTGGCATCCGTCACAGTGACAGTTCCCAGTGAGACCCTGGTCACTAGCAGAACGGCTCAAGAATAACACAGCCGCTGCAGAGGTCACACGCAGTCATGTTAGGAATGTTTCAAAGCATGGGGGTCATGGAAAACAGCAGTAAAAAAAGGATAAATATTAGTTATTCCATGACTGAGAGAGGAGATAAGGGGAAAAAAATGTGCTGTGATATGACTAACGCACTTCCTTGTAAAACAACAGATGTAAAATCATTGATGAAAATGAAAGAGGATATTTCAATGCAACATTTATGGGTGACCAAAGAAAAAAAAGAATAAAGGATGTGAATGTGGTTTCAATGCAACATTTATGGATGACCAAAGAAAAAAAAGAATAAAGGATGTGACTGTGGTTGAATGAGAGAAGGTAGACTTAATAGAACAAACAGGAAATCAAAAGTAAATAAGTGGAACGTTGATTAAAAAAAAAAAAAAAAGGTAGAGGGGTCTTTAAAACAGCTGCCGCCATGACATCCATGCATTTGTGCCGACTTACAAGAGTCAATTTGGTGTTCCAGGAATTATCTGGAAAGTTATGAATGGAATACTGGACACTGAGACTGCTGAATGCCACAGGAAGAGGACACTTTTTGGAAAAAACATAAAAAAAAAAGAAACAAACACAGGAAGAAAAAAAAAGAAAAAGACCTCACTGATAAAAGCTCCTATTTGCAAAAAAAAAAAAAAAAGAAAAAAAAAAAGCAACACATTTTTGCGGTTAAAAAAAAAAGAAAAAAAAAAACACAAATTAAGCAGAAGAGAGAGAAGCAGAGTAATGGGCATTTGCGATAAAGCTGACAGATCTGGAGGATTACTTCAAACGGATGAAGGAAATCTTTTTGTTTTTCTTTTTCCGATTCAAAGTGTAATTTGGGGAGATAATTTTGTGAACCACTTGCTCACTGAGTGTGTGTTAATGGCCTAAAGTAAGCCAGTGATTGTGCCAGGGTTTTTGGTTGTTTTTAATAAGCATGCTGAAAAAAATTTACATTTGATAGGCAAAGTTAAGTTTTACTCCCATACTTGTCTCTCTGTAGGTCACTAGAGGGAAGCACAAGGGAAAAGCACAAAACATGACAAAAAATGCCATTTCAGTTTCAGAGTAGAGGAGCACACATATTTAAACCTTTTATGCTTAAAGGCTATATACAGTTAACATATAGTGATTTTCACTTGGTCCTGCTGTAGCCAAAACATCTTAATGCAAATGTCGCATTAAGAAGATTAGTTTTAAATAAAAGTTCTGCTTAAAACACACACAAAAATACATAAATCACCTAATAAAGTCAGGAGCATTAATCTTAATAAGCATGCAGTTTATACTACAGCTTCAGGTCTACACCACTGTTTACATTATCTGAAGACAGAGCGCGTAGTATCGCATTCCCATCTTAATCATTATGTCTCATTCAGAGTTCGGAAAAGAGCAATATGAGAACTCAGGGAGTGGATCATGACAAACCACAAAAATCTCCGTCCTACATGAAAACATGTGTGGATTCTCACACACAGACACACATACTGGTGCAGTGTCTATGTGTGATGTGCAACCACATGCAGTATGTACTGAATTAAGAGTCTGTGAGACAATGATTCAGAGGGAAAGGCAATACTGTCGAGCATCCTGCTTTGCATTTGGCTAAAGTGGAGAGACAAAAAGAGAGACAAAGCAAGAGAGAGAAAGGAGACAAAGATAAGAGAACAGGGGAGAAAAAAAAGCCTGAAAGCATTTGAAAGTATTAAGTAAGCACACCTGGCGAGTTAAACACTGGAGCCGTGGGGGTGTTACATACGACTGTCTCAGCCAGTAAGGTGTTATAAGGGTTGTTAGTGCCTTGAGGTCGAAGGAGAGGATTTGTTAGTAGATAATTCCCGGTCATTCCTAAAGTGGCAAGACAGAAGAGGAGCAAGATAAGTTGATGGGTACAGAGCCAGCAGACATTTGAAATTTAATAGAGAAGGAAAATTTCAGAAAGTTTGTCTTTTGAGGCGTGAAATGTCATTCAGGAGCACCCTGCCAGAATGTGAAACGAGGGTGTTTATTTTGAAGCCAAGGACCCAGAATTGAGTTCTGAAAGCGTCAAGGGAGGTGTTAGCAAACAGCTGCAGATATTCTGCTTTTTTTGTCCCTCCTCCTTGTCATGGTAAAAAAGCACAAGGTTTTTTTTTTTCTTTTTCTCAGCGTCTTCAGTTTATTTGTTGTGTTGTGTTGCAGGTCATTGTGAAACCATCAATTTACGAAGCAATTTCTGACCCTTTGTGCTCATTATTGCATCCATCATCAGTGCTTTTCAGAAGTCATAATTTTGAACAAGCCTGCCTTTACACAATTGCACAAAGGTTTTACGGTCTGAACGAGATCCAAAAATTAAATGGTACCTATGACAAAGCGCAAAATCCACCCAGTTTCTGAAGTTAAAATTTTGTATTTGAACAAAAATAAATTGGTCACTTTCATTCCAACCTCCTCTTTCTTTCCATTTTTTGCCCCAGCTACCTGAGGTACTGAGGTATTTCCACTGCCATTTATCACTTGTGTTAAATGCCATCTGTCATGTTGGGAAGTCTCCAGGGATGTTTTTAATGACAGGGAAGTGCTTCCAGGAGATAGAGCCCTCCTTTAGTGCACTGACTCTCCAGGGTAACTAGGCTTCTACACCCCGGAGTGATCAATATCCAACCTTTACATTAACATCTCCAGGAAACGGTACAGTATGAAAAAAAAAAGTCCAACATCTATATTGTGACTGATGCATTGAAAAGTCAAAATGTGCTTTAAAGCTCAGGGTATCATGTTTTACCTTGTGGGAAGTGACAGCAAATAAAAAAAAAAATAGTAAGAAGAACAAGAAGGCAAATAGAGGCAGCGACTGGAGTCAGCAGAGGGGGGGAGGGGGGGTAAAGTTAAACTACCTTGGTGTAAACCCTCTTTCCCTCGCATGCTTGGAAAGCCATTTCAGAGGCAGCAGAAAGCTTACCAACACACTAAGCACTCCAGGTCAGCCAGAGTTGAACATCATCTTCTCATCATCATATTTGTGCTCAAGCTAAATAATAAATGACATTTTTTTTCTCTCCCCCTCTCATAAATCCTCCTGTAAAGTAACAGGGGTCACCTTATATGCCAGGCAACAAATGGCCTCTTTCTGCATGTTAAGATTTTCCAAAAATAAAACTTTTTTTTTTGCCCTCCTGTTTTTAGTTTTGTCTATGCTTCCCCTGAGTCTGGATATGAACTTTGGACTGCCAGCACTTAAATGAAAAACTCCTCTAGCCTTGCCCCAATTTAAGACTGATGTTACCGGCCAGAATGACAACACAGAGTATTTGTGGACAGATTTTTGTAATCCTTTGCTGGCAGGACAGGGAGCCTAGATCTAAAGGCCTAGATCTCTCTCTTTATTATTTATTTTTTTTTGTAACCATATCGCTCTATCGTTTCAAGCTGAAGACGTTCATTACAAACACCAGAGCAAGAGCTTGTATTTGAGATCATTGGAACCCAAAGGAGGTATTTTCAGCGAGATGATGAAACGTGTGCATAGGTGTGTACGTGGAGAGAAATGAGGTGTTAACTGACCTTGGTTAAGGGTGGAGGTGCTGTTGATGTCACCTGAGATAAAGGAGGACTCAGATTGCTTTCTTACGGTGTCATTCCACATTCTCCTGATACGACTCTGTCAGGTCAACAAGGGACAGTTGTTAGGACTTTTAGATTCATTTTCTTTTCTCCTCTATATTCTGAACACCACAGCGGGGGTCTCCAAACATTAGCTTACAACCACTTTCTGATCAGCTGTCAAATGCCACATGTATGTTTCTTTCAAGTATGTTTAGTTGGTGACTTTGTAACAGTAATGGTCGTGTCTGTTCTGGCTTGAAATATTCAGAATTTCTGGGAAAAAAATAAATTTGTTGGGGAGCTGGAAAATTGGTTCTCAGCTGGAACCCAAAAAATACAGATTTTCCCTTGTGAACTGCTGCAGGCATGTCGTATTCTACCGGACTGGAAAGAGCTGATGGAGACAACATCAATGCAGACGAAGAGAATCCAGAGGAAAAAAGAAAGAAACCGAGTATTTGGTGGTGATTTGGTGGCTTTTGATTAATACAGTAGTAATTTTGTGTGTTGTGTTTTTTTAGTCTATCTATCTGTCTGTCTGTCTGTCTACTTTTTGTTGCTTGAAACAACTTTGTGCTGTGTGTTTAATTTAATTTTATTAGTGCTTTCTTTCTGTTCTGTCTTCTTGTCTCGTTCTGTGCTTCAATAGACTCAGCGATTCAGCGAGTCAGTGAGTCATATGTGTGTGTGTGTGTGTGTGTATGTGTGTGTGTGTGTGTGTGTGCGTGTGTGTGTGTGTGTGTGTGTGTGTTTGCATGCGGGCATTGGCCTCCGTTAATGCTGTAGAAACATAATAATGGAAAAGGCCAATCTGAGATATATACACCAGATTTCATTGCCAAATGATGGTCAATAAAAGGCTAAAACTAAATAAAGCATGTATGGAAATGCCTGTTAATGTAATAAAATTAACCACTCTCGGCCACTTTCATTAAGTCAAATTGTCAAAGCAAGGATGGAGACCCCTGCACTACACACATATGCTTACCGATATGTAATGAGGCATGGGCAATACTGACACTCATTTCCACTGTAAACTAATTTGTAAGTTAATGTAGGAATGGCCTGGGCTTCAGTCATGAGTATCTTGACTAAAGGTAGATGTTTAAGTGTAACAGGGCTGTTCCTGGTTAAGCACAGTACTGTATATCTAAACGTAATGTCTAAGACGGTCTATTAACCTGTAATAAGAAAGAGATAAAGCAAATAGGTTGTAGCAGTTTTGGCTTTCCTCACAATAAATTGTGCTTGCAGTGCTCTTTAAATAGTGCAGTTTAATTTTTCCATGCACGTGACGTTAGTGAGAAACAACATAAAAGCAAGTGCTAAAGGGGCAGAACAGAAGAAAGGTACTCATGCAGTGCAGCAGATGCTGCTCATAAAAAATGTGGTGTGATGTTTCTGTGTTTTCATCTGCCTCTGGAATAAAATGCACCATGTGCAGTTTTTAAAGGAAATGCTTATGATTGGATTACATCGTCATAATCAAGTGTACATTTACACAACATTGTAAATTAGTAATAACATGAGTGTGTTTCTAGGGCTTGGCAATACATAGATAATTATCACAACAAATGTCGAATCCTTATCTTTGTCATGAGAAAGGCTAATATTTGGTTGGAGTGCAAGTAGAACAAACTGCATGGATACAAATGGTTTTAAATTATTTTTCAAAGACACAACAAGACCAAAATCATGGTAAAATGAGGTAAATATGGACTGCATATGCAAAACAAAACATAAAATGATGTAAAAGACTTAAAAAGATGAAAACTGTACAAGGCAAAAACACTCCTGAAAGTGTCCTTTTTTTTCTATTTTGTTCTTAAACTTTCCATTCATTTGTTTAAATTAAACTTATGAGTGTAGTCTGTTATAAGAGGAAACCAACTGTAAAGATGGTTGTTTTGGTTTGAAGCTTTTCTTTATGGGCCCAAACGGTTGAATTTTATTGGACAATGTAAATAAAACAAACCATATAAACAAAGGCTTAGAAAAAATTCCTGAAAATGATGTTTATTATGATATAAAATATGACAATTATCACCAAGCCCAATGTGTTTCAGCAGAACCTGTGGTGTCCTCTAGTTTGTGTCAAGTGTCCAGCTGGAGAAAGTGGAGCTCTACCTGTGTACCAGAGGAGTAGCGTGCGCTGGTGCGTGTGGTGGAAGTCTTTGCAGAACCATGTGAGCTCTCGGTCGGCAGCCCGCCGCAGCAGTACGTGTGGCGGAAGCACTTGCTGTACTCTTTGCGGACCTGCATGAGCAAACAGCCCAGTGTTTACATAAAATGTTGACTTTACATATGACTTTAGCCGCGATCTTCAAGCCGGTAGTGTTTACTCGTTCTATCAGCATGGGGTGCGGCTGCTCTGTGGATTCTGTATACGTTTACAAAAGGTCCCGCCTCTACTATTTAAATTCAGAGCAGTTCACCTTGAAAGAACAAAAATCCCAGGGCTGAGGGTGACAACAAATGTACCTTTTTCTGGAGAAGGCAGTGGAAGATGAAGATAAACATTCCTTGGAAGGTGTTAAATATGGTGAAGAGGTACGCCATGACGATCGAAGCCTCGTTGATGAAGAAGAGACCAAAGGACCACGTCAGACCCAGAAGACACAGCAGCGCAAAGGCCCCCATAACCCAGGACCTGAAAGAACAAGGGGCACACCACCAGTCCAGCATGAGCAGAATATGATGTTCAAAAGCAACCTCAGTTTGAATTTGTCACCATCATAACTATGACAAAGTAGGAAAAAATCTGTGAAACAGGTGACAGAAAAATAATTAAATGACACCAATGAGATTATCTGACTTCTGGCCCACCACTCACATACACGCTAAACCAAAAGCATATACACTCCCTACTGCTGGGGGATATGTTGCCACGGCAACATTTGTCAAATCAGTCAATATCAATAATTATCGTGATGAATGTCAAATCAGTATTTCTTTAAAGAGTCTTTTGATCCTGAGCGGAAACTGAAGTAACAGGATGGTTATCTATGGTTTTACATCATTTGTAAACATTGTTAAGGATGAAACAAGATACAAAAGACAAAAACTGAGACAAAAACGACTCAACAAGATGGAAAACTACATAAAAGACTTAAAAGACAAATACTTTGTAAATGACACAAGATGAAACTGAGAAAAAACATCAATTACAAAAACACACTTCTAGTTTCTCTTAAATAATGTTGTGCTTATTTTGCTTATTTATTTTATTTTAATTTCAGTCAAAATCCCCCCATAGGACTCCAGTCAAATCCCAAGCCCATGACACAGTTGCATTTGGAGATTGGAATCTTGCATCTTTAGCCCTATAACACCAAACGTATCATATTTGATACATGACTTTTGAAGCCCTCTACATGATCAATGTGATGTTTTTTTTCTTGAAAAACCTGAAGTATACAATTAGATACATGCAATACACAGATAATCCACCAGGGGGGAGGAATTTATTCACTAGAGGCCTTTCCAGTGACACTACAAGACTGTCATTAATGAGGAAGGAGGAAGAACTTTAACAATTTAGAAAAGGAAGGACTAATTTGTTAGACGTGTTTGTGTTATTTTACGTTTTTGTTTGTTCAAAAATAATAATATTTGAGCATTGTGACCCGATGGATCAAATATGATACACAATTTTAAATCCTACATGGAAATTGATATTTGAAAACTTTTTTTTTGTTGTTTGTTCAGAAGGACCAATAAAGGCTCCAGTTTCAAAGAAGTGGAATGTTCTGCCAATGATTTAATGGTTCAGACTTTACAGGGTTAGAAATGCTTTCGTGTTGCCTTGGCTCCCTCGGAACCTTTGGTGAAGGTGGTACTAGAACCAGTGTCTGGTAGTCCCCTTATGGTCCCTGCTTTCATGCAGTGGAAGTGCCAAAAAAGCTGTGCTCAGTGGAGCTGCTACCAACGGTGAAAAGTGGCATCAGAGGCAGAATATTCCAAACAATTGTCCAACATCAAGATACATGAGGAAAATTAAGTAAACCAATAAAACGTGGGATTATTTAGCTGAGAATGTAAAGAAAGCATCACAATAATGATATTCATAAAGATAATGATATTCATTGCGATTAATATTTTAGTACCCAGCCCTAACACTCTCTGTCTCAGAACTGTTAAGACATTTTATCTCATTATATGTAAATGACATTTTGTATTAGAACATAATGGAATAAGCAGAGAGCACAAACAATAAACTATCTATACTTTCTCTTGTGCATGTTCTAGCATAACTCTGTAACAGGGTGTATGTGAAAAGACTTAAAAAACAAACTAAAAATGAGTAGCACTTTAATTCATAAATGTGATCTAACAAAGGCAAATATTAAACATATACGCTTTTTATATTGCTTGTAATTGGAATGAAGTAAACATCTGTTGAGTATTTTAAAGGGCTCATATTTACCTAAACTCACTTTTATTAGTCTTTGGTTCATTTATTTGTGTATTTGGACCCTAATAGTTCACACAGTTTGAATGGGAACCCTCCATGTGCTGCAAAACTATCTTTAGATTCATTCCGGCATAAATCCAGTGGATTTCTCCAACCTGTTTGAATTTCTTCTTAATTCGTTGTGTCTATAACTAGTTCCGTCTCCACATTTGCACATATAAGGTCCAGACTTCAGACCAACATTTCTCCAGTTCCACACAATT
>JAPQRP010000020.1:36483872-36493872 GCA_037367295.1 Apogon hyalosoma
GGATTAGTGGATCAACAGGTATTAAACAGTTTAGATCAGTAGATGGTTTGTGTCACTGGTGGCTGTTTGGGTCTTTATGGGTTAAGAATCACGCTCCACTTAGAAGGAAAACAGTGAGACAGCACTCATACAGTACAAACCTTCTGGGCTATTTGGTTGACCCAGTGGGAGGTGCAGTTGCTGAGATCAGGCCCCTTTGGGTGCCAGGCCCCGGTAGAAAGGACACATAAATAAGAAGCTGTGCCTGAAAGGGAAAACAAGAACAAAAAAGTCTAAAGTATTATCAAGTCACATGTCATTTATTTTTTCATAAAAATTACTTAAAAATATCAGCACTGGACAGGAATACAGATTTTTTTTTTAAATGTTATTTTTCAGCTGGTGGATCATAGATCATTTCAATGGTGTCAAAGGAGACAGCAAAGTGACATTCTTAATTATAGTAAACTTAAAAATATGTGGAGTCAGGGATTTTGTTTGTGCAAAATGCTTCCATTAGCACATGCCCTGATATTGCTACAGTCCTTAACATTTTTATTTTCTCCATCCTAATTAGCCTGGTGTCTGATGAACTCTGAGCACTAACACAATTTCACACACAATCAAATGAAGGATGCACGTTTCCGCTCCAGAAAACAGCTGAGCCTGTTCCCCTGGAACACAGCCGTTACAGATTGCTAAATAATGTTTCGATCTGGAATTACACAGCAAAAGCCTGACATCATTATGAACCAACTTCACAGAATTGCTGGAGACTGCCGAACACTGGGGCTTTTTATAGAGAAAAAGATCGTTACACAAGAATATCGGGTAGATCGAACAAACTCATGATAGATGTTCTCTTGGGATGCTTCTGGCCATACTGTAAGCAGCAAGCACATGACCCTGAGGTGAAAGAAAACCATGTTTACCTCTTGTTCCTTTGGGGCAAGGTCGCTCCACGAGCATGCCCCTCTGGGTCTGAGGCCACAATATGTCTCTTTTCTCCGTGGCCTCGCAGAAGCGCACAGGTAAGGGGAGGGCCTCTGTAGTCGGAGGGGAAGTAGTCTGTGGAGTCACATTGGGTGAAATGGGCACTCCCCTGCTACCCCCCTTGAGCCCTGTTGTGATTGTAGTGTTGGTCACACCCCGGTGCACTGTGGTTGTTGTGGTGGTGGTTGTCGTTCTCAGAGGCTGGGGTGACGTGGTGACTTCTGATAGCGGCGGAGCTGTGAAGATAGGTAGGGCATAGAGACGTGTTAGGTGGGGAATTACTACATGCATGCGACGTGCAGCTGAACTTCTAGGATTTAAAGGCTTTCATAAGGTCCATTTCCACTTAGCATTTTCAGTGTGTGTTTCATGGAACCTGAACATTAGGCATTATAGACGTCCTAGCCTTCATTTAAAAGGAAGCGTCTTTATCATCACACTATATCACTTAAAACACGGTTCAAATGTAATACTCTTAAGTTGTCACAGCAAGTTTTTATGCTTGGGGGAAAAGGAAAAGTTGAAACTGAATAAGTGCAACAGAAATGGAAAATTTGTGAATGCTTGTGTGTGAATGTGTGGGCCAATAAGGAGACTGTAACGTCCACTGGGTAATACAACAAACAAACAAAAATGACATGTTAGATGGAAACTGCAATGAAACACTAGCGCTGCAGAGACAAAGGCTTCCAGAAACCCAGAGGAATCAGTGTTATTTGACCCAGATCAGTAGTTTGGTCAAAAGCTAAAGCCAGCTTCAAGTTAGCGTCAAAATATTCTGCTTCTGCTTTGGCACATTATTAAACCATAGTGATGATGATGATGAGGAGGAGGAGGAACCAGCGCTTTAGAGCACATGACAGTAGTGGATGGAAACACTCAGAAATTCAAATTTTTTAATGCAGATTTTCTCGATTAAATTGGACTTTTCCATACATTTGGATGAAACCCCTACGATGAAATGTCTACTGAAATATTTATCCATTTTTGTGAAAACATGATGCAGGGCAGTGATATAAAATGAAATTCCAGTGGTAGTTTGACCTGCGGTCGCAGTGTGAGGTTTTCTCATTAGTTTGACACCCCTGGGGCACATAATGCCAAATATGTCAATGTATTTTGCTCAGTAGGTATTCAAACCCTGACCTTCTGGCAGGCACATGCCCTATTTACCACTAAACCATAACTGCGCCCCGTGTAAGCAACATTTCAGTTTTTTTTCTGGGCATGCTTATACATCAAGTATCTTGTGTAAATTGCTGCTAAGTGCTTTGTGCAACAAGCGTATTTGCTTTTCCAATGACTATGACTTATCCAAGGCACTCTGTCTGCAGCAAACAAGACAATAATTACAGTAACATCCTCCTGCCTGGCAATCATTCTTGCCTGGGAGATTTTGTGGCACGGCTGATTAAATTTCACTAGTGCAACACAGAACTTATACGTGTAGCCATGCTGCCTCAACATTCATTTTACAGTTGTTTCTCACTACGAGCCATACTCTGATAAAGCAGGTGTGCAGTAACTCATGCAATGCCCCAGGCAAAAACAATATGTTTCAGTCTTAGGAAGGGAGAAAATAGTGCACTCCTTACATTTAACATGAGCCACTAAGGAAAAACTATGAAGACATTTTTCATGCAATACACCAGAGAAATGTGAGTCGCACTGTAATTACATTTCATAAAAGTTGAACATAAGGGAGTTTTATAAATGAAATGTTGATAAACTAAGTATTTGATATAAATCTGCTCCATATCTTCAAATGCAACAAAATAAAAAGCTGCACCACAACCTCCTAAACATATTTGCGAATTGAAGGAAAAGAAGCATTAAATCAATCAAAGGTCCTCTGATTAGAATGCAGTGTGTGTACTGAATCTAATCGTATTTGAGTACTTTGATTTCCTCCATTAGGCTGCCTGTAGAGCATGCGGACAATGTGAAGAGGTGCTGTTACACCGCCTGAGCGGAGCAGACTCATTCACAGTATTACAACCGGTAGCGAAAACATTGAGGACGCTTCGAGGAAACAGAGTGAGTGCAAGTGAGGTGGGAGTCCGAGGCAGGACGAGGAGAATAAATGGGGTAGGAAGGGGGCTGGTGAAAGGCAGACGCACAGATGATGACAGCAAAATTCAGAAACAATGGGGCCGAGGTGGAGAAGGAGAAGACAGCTTCTGTCTTTGGGTGGATAATGCAGTCAGTCTGCAGACAACACCACCTCTGTATCTATTGCCTCCATTGAATAATGGGCCTGACTGATAGCACCCCCCTCTTCCCCCCAACTCGCCCCTAAACACAAACACACGCTGCTACTATCGCCATAGGCCCCGTGGTGTGGAAGAGAGGCTTGAGCACAGCTGAGCTGAAGGGAAATCACCTTTGAGGCTGGCTGCTACCTGTGGCGAATTAGGCTCTGTTGACCAGAGGAGATGACTCTTTGCGCTCCCTCCTGGTGGGGGCTACAGAGCCACGTACACACAAGCACAGACACACACAGGCAGGTGACATGAAGGTACACACAGCTGGCTGGCTGTTTTGACACTGAGCTGAAGGCTGATTTGGCTGGTTGGCCTCACCTTACCCTCCTCCTCTTCCCTCTCCTCTCCTCCTTTACCTGTATCCTTTTACTCAACACGGTAGAAATTCTCAGCAGCACGGCCTGTCACGGTGGTTGAGAGACAACCTGTGCTTAGTGTCCTTTCAGCACTAGCATTTAGCTTGCTGGCAGAAATGCCTGTCTCTATTCTGCACCAATAACCTTTTATTGCTATAACCCCTGTTTTATCATGGCTCACTGCAAAGACTTGCAAAGGTGAAAGGAATAGTAAAAAAAAATCACTTTGTAAATTCTTGGTTCTGTTTAAACACCACGGCGTGTAATGTTGCAGCTTTGACAAATGAGAACGAATGTGCGTCAGTGTAGTTTGTAAATTATTATTTGTGTCTTCTGAAACATCTTTGTCAGGGGTTGCTTGGCAAACGTCCAGAGGATTCCCGAGAAACTGAGGCCCCTCATAGGTTTCTCATTTCCAAAGTATGAAAGATGATAACGATAAGATCCCACTCTCCATGGGTGGGGAGTTAAGAATCCAGACAGAAATAAAATGAAAATGAATCGCTGTTCGACAGCATGATTTAAGATAAAGGGTTCATGACTACAACCAATAAATCAAAGAGGCATCTGCTGTAATCCAAGCACATTCCTCTAGCATGTCAACTAACAACTGTATCTTGTCTACACCCCTCACTCAGGAGGGCAGCTTGTCATGGCTTGTGGGACATTGAACACTATGCTCTAGTTACAACATGTACAAATAAATCTCTTTGAACTTTTTTTTGTTCCGCACAACTACCTGCCTCTCCAGCTATTAGGAGCATAATGCAGGGGGTAATTACTGTAGACTTGGTTAATGCTAGGCTAGAACTAATGGGCTTGGCTCCTCTAAAGTTATCCACTGGCAATTGCCCCATAGCAAAACTGGACGGCTTTAGCTTTGGAAAACGGGGCTGTGGGGTGGATTTGCTGAGCCATGTCTGTGCTCAATGAGACAGAAAAAAGCTGCGCTGGCAAAGCTAAAAATTGTTGTTCTTAGTATGCACGGTCATAGAATACAGCTGTACGTTAAAGAGGCTCATTAACAAGAAATAGAATGAAAAGGACAGAAGTAAAAAGGCTAAAATAATCCTGTTGGGAGGTTTCATTTCATGTCTATGATGAACACTAATCCTCTTTCCTGTGTAAAAAAGAGGCTAATGTGAATGTAGGCTATACTTCCCAGAGAGATCCGTGCATAAACAATGCAGCCACTCTGACCACTGCTGCTCCTGTGGACGTGGCGTGTCGGTCCATAATCCTGCCAGCAACACAATAATCTTATTACCTATTGCCATAGCTTGGTTTAATTTCATCCAATCAAAGCTGGGAGGAATTAACCCACTCCTCTCAGGCAGTCACTTCGTCACAGAGATGTCTAAGTGGATAAGTTTTTAAGTAGCCACTGTGAAGGATGGGTATTGATCTGATGGTAAACCAGCCTTTTCCATACCTTAACCATTCCCGTCATTCTTCTCTAATGACGAGAAGAGGAGTAAATCCTACATTTGGTACGCTGCGCAATGAAACCAGGACAGGATCTTTGATTATTGTGTCTCAGCTGCACTCAGCCCAAGGGGAACCTTCAATTAGCTGTCACAGTGTGCGAGCGTATAGAGTGATATTCTCCAAAGTACCGTCAATCGTCAGAACAGACTTATACATAACCTCTTTGTGTGATTCTACGCCCACACATTGTTGCACTTGAATGTATCTCAGCGATTCTGTTATTACCACTGGGGGTTAGAGGTCTGGGATTAATGACAGACAACGAGACAGGAATCCATGAGAGGAAGGGGAGGACGGACGCATGGCTTGTCAAGTGTAGCCAGAGCATATGCATATACAGACGTGCTCAAAAAGACACAGAACACACGTGCTCTCTCTCACACACACAGGAAGCCCAGATGTGTGCCAGGGTGACAAATGAAAACCGACAGTGTGTGTGTCTTTTATATTATGGTTAATGGCTTCACTTTCAGTCGGCACCGCATGGTTGTTCATCAGGGCAATGTTTCATGCACATTATCAGGTGCTGTTTATCTTGTAAAGGAGGGAAAGTGGTAAGGGAACACACATTTAGCATTTGTTTCAGTTAATTTGTCACATAAAAAGTTAAAAATTTATTAGATTTTCTTGTATCCCCCTCCTTTCCCTATCCCCTGCTCTGCCATGGAATAATCTCATGACAACGTGAGGCAAGGGCTGCTTTAGACTCGCCTCTTTGTTCTCATTTTGTGAAAGACTTACTTCTTTGCTAGGGTAAAAAGAATCATGTCTTTTGTACACTGTGAAATATGGCTCCTGGGTGGTAATCACCCCCTAATGGAAGAGGAATCGTAGAAGTTAACAAGTCAGTGGAATTTCAAAGAGTTTTAAAGTCTGTTTCTGCTGTCAGAAGGAAGCGGAGCTCAGTCTTGCTTGAGAAAGAAACAAAGAGAATCCTGTGGAAAAAAATAAATGAATAACCCATCAGCTTTTGTGTCATTCAGCAAAGAGCATAGGTTAATGGAAATAATTTTTTCAGCTGTGAAAAAAATAAAGAGTCAATTATTTCATTTGCTAAATGCTGCTGATAAATGATCTTTGTTTCAAACAAGCGTTTCATCTCTGGAAGACCCACACTTTGAGGATCATATGGAAATGCAGTTGTTCAGTATGAAATAGCGTGATGATTTATAATACAATTGTGATGTATTTTGATATCTACAAATAATAACAATAATACACAAAGGAAATTGGATTACACGTCTTTCACCCGGTGCTGTGTTTGTAGCACTGGAAGGCAACGTGGCACATGATTGCTTGTGTATCAGCAGTAAATATGAAGAAAGCCGAGTGAAAATTCGCATAATTTCCCATGAGTCAAGTCCATGTGAGGGTGTGTCGCTACAGTATGCATCCGTGTCTTAGGAAACAAAACCTAACAGCTGGATTATGTTATTTACTGCTGTCACCCATATTTCGCTTTGCTACGATACAAATTAATTGATTCGTATGGACACTGGGAGAAGGCAGCGTACACGCCCACACATACACGCTTATGAACACATGTACACATTCATATACACCCTCACACACAAAATGACACCAAAGTATAGAGAACAGACAGCAGCTGCCAGACTACAGCTTGCTTTTTTCCCCTTCCTAGCAGCTTTCTCTGTACTGTACGTGCTTCAAATTTCAAGAGTTAACTCCAAGTGTGCCTAGCAGACTGATATTTAAGCAGAGGGGTGTCTATTTCAAGCATCCATGTACACACACTGCATTTACGTGCGCATGAGAAGCATATGCAGAAACTGACACAAAAATCAGGCCTATGTGAAATAAATCTGCTCAAAGGCATGTGACAAGAAGTGATGAGGGACTATTGTGATGTCTGAGTAATAATTCTTTTAATATGCCTTGTTTCACAGTCAGACTGTAATCAAACAAGAGAGTGTGGATCCCCTCGGCTATGGGACTCAGCGTAACTCTAATCACACCCCCCTTTCCTTTCTGTCTTTTATGTAAAACAACTCTTTGTGACATTCTAAATCATAACCCGGGGTTTGCTGTTGCCTACATCTTGCACGCTGTCAGCAGCTACACTGTGTACGGTAGTGTGACATCAGTGGGCAAGACAGTACAGAAGTAGTAACTATTAGCACAAGAAAATGAAAAAAAAAAAAAAAAGATCTAGAGCTGCTTTTTTGGTGAGAGGTTAAATTGTATTACTCATCTGGTAACTACTGGCTCTTAAGTGATACAATGTTCAATGCAGAGACCATGATCAGATTTCAGAGGAAACAGGTGACCCTCTGACCCTGCGTGTTGAACAGCCTGTATCGCCACCATACACTGGGTGTTTGGTGATAGTCCACTGTGACTGTGAACAAAACTGTAAATCCGAACGGTGGGATTTACCCCCATTCAGTGTCATTTTTATTGTTAAATTCAAACGTATATCATATCCAAGAATGAGACCAGTGGGTCATGATGTCAACAGAATTACATCACAGTAGTTCCTGGCAATCTGGCCGTAAGATCATATGAGGATCTTCTGAAGTACAACATGATCCATGATCTGAATCACATGTGGTGAAATACGGTTGAGTTACAACCAAACCGTAACATATTTTCCTGTACTTTAATCTGGTGTCTAGAGGTTTCAGATATGTGTGATGGCCTGCTGGACTGAAAAACACATCCTTTTTGCATATGATTATAACATCTAGTACATCAGTGAATCAAATCTTATTTATATAGTGTTAAATCATAACAAAAGTTATCAAAAAAATTAACTACAATAATCTACATCAAACTTATATTTGTGGGTAGGTAATTACTTATATTTTCATGAAGAGGTATTTTGAAATAAGGAAAAAAAAAGTGAGTAGTTTGTGCAGTGACACAGTTTAGTGCCTCATTCTGGTTAATTTAATAAACTCTATAAATAAACTACATTTATTCAAATACACTGATATTTGACTATTATATTACTTATGTCATATTCTAAACACACAGTGTTTAAATTAATAAATGCATATATCTATGCAAAATACATGTGAATATAATGTTAATATTACGTGTATGTTGTAACAATTGTAAAAAAATAAAAAAAAAAGATATGATATTGACAATTGAAATAAATCTGTTTAATTTGATATTTCCTTTTGTTGTCCATCTGTGACGCTGCCATTTTTCTAAACTCTTTATTTTGGTCTGATCATATATTTTTTTTTCCTCTAACCAGTTCTTGGTTTGTAAAATAGAGGGTTTAAGGTAAACACTGAATACATTTGAGGAGGAAAATGTCAGAGGAACTTCACTGTGGAGAAAAAAAAAAAACAACTGATGTTAATTTTTTGTCCATCTGTGACGCAGTAGTTTTTGATATTTTTCATCTGAAAATATTTAAACTAAATGTTGTCCTTTGAGTACAATTAAGATGGTATTTGGACCTTTGCAATTATGTGTAATATTTGTCGGAAACTGGTCTGATTCAAAAGTTATGAATCCAAAAATAGTGGGCGGTCCATCTGTGACGCCCTTGACCTTGTCCATTTGTAGCTGGTTTAGACCAGACTCTTAATAAGCCAAATAGTAATAAGTTCGAGTTTGCATTAATTTTACACTATAAAATAACCTATTTATCAGTTATCCTGAAGCATCAGTTATTTTGGTAATCCTTCACTGCCTGATTTCCATGTTATAGTGGACTAAAACCAAACACTTTAGCGCAGACAGACAGTAAAGAACCGCCATGAATGGAAATAAATAACATTTCCAGCCTAGTAGCAGTCTATAATAAAATTCAGTATAATTTACATTTAAAAATGAATGTTAACTGAGTAGCAGAGTTTTGCCAGCCCTGCAATTTTTTCTGTGCAATTTGTATCATGATGTTACACTTTGCAAAAAACAATAATAATAATAATTGCTAGGGGAATAAAGAAAAGGTGCTGGTACAGTCCACTATTAATGGAGGTGTGTGTTTTAATAAAAATATTCCCAAAGACTGATACACACTTGAGTTTTTCCTTACACATAAATACCACTTTCATAACAGCGCAATTATTAACTTTGCTTCAGTGTTTGCAACTTTAGCAGCTCTGTTGGAGAATGTGCACTGATGGCATTTACCGTGTCTATCATTGCAGCCTGAGATTCAGTAGGTGTTATCATTACAGTCTATTTAATAGATCCATGTCTCATATATAGTGTGGCTGCAATAAACTGATAAGACTCTGAATCCTCCCAGTCTATAGGAGAAATAATACAAAAGAAATGTGTGTGTGTCTATCCATGAAAACGTTATTTTAATTATTAGAAATTATCACTTTTACTTCTACTGTCGTCAGTCAACATCAAGGAAATCCCAACAGTTACTAATCCTGATAAAGTTGCTTGAGTTAGACAAAATTTAATTTAAATATCACTCACAGGAAAATTGTCAGATTCTGTCATGCATAAAATCTCAAATGATTTAATTTGAAAACGCATGCACGCAAATAAGTGTGTGGTCGCCCATCAGTGTCAACATAATGATCAACTAATCCTTAGCAATAAAATGACGATGCTGTAATGCTAAGAAGTATATCTTATGATAAATTATATTTATGCTACCTAAAACTGCTGTGTTTTGTCTTCAGGGTTTCAGTTTCTTCTTGTAATACTGGATATTACTGATGTACAAAATAGGATCTTGAACAAACATTTTTAACCCATAAAGACCCAAATACCTACCGTTGACCAAAATCATCTACTGATCTAAACTTTGAATCCATTAATCCTATTAATACGTTAAAATAATAGGCGTAAAATGCAGTTTGTCATCTTTTCATGGTCATTAGATATGAGGCTCCATAGTTACCGTGGAAACACTTTCATCTTCTCCAACATTGATTCCCCAGTAAAACCCATGGAGTTGGATCAGTGACACTGGGT
>JAPQRP010000020.1:36498872-36507440 GCA_037367295.1 Apogon hyalosoma
TGCTGGCCCGAGTCCTATCAATACAGAAGTGGACAGGCAAACACTTTAATAAATATTGAGCTCTTGGATAATCTGTGGAAAAGTTGCTTGACCTCCACGGCTCATCACTGACTGTATTCAGCATTACGTGGACTTAGGAACTCTGGGTGTGGAAGGGATTAGGATAATTACTGTTATTATATTCTCCGTGTAAAGACTATCACATGCCATGGCCAGCTTTTCCTCAGCTCTTGACAGCTAAATTAAAAATATCCACTGCTGATGTGACCCTGGATGATTGATCCTTTTCTCTTGTGCTTATCATCTTTTTCTCTCCTTGAATACATACACTCCGCCTACACAGTGCAAAGTATTTTTTTTCTTATTGGCCAATGGAGATTCAGAGTTTCAGCATCACTTGGGGAATGATCTAACCTTGCCCAAGGCCAGACTTTGCACCTGTCCAGGCATGTATGTTTCCAGAGGTGAGAGTATATCTCTCTCCCTGTTTTACTCTCACTAAAAAAAGGGATGTGCTAGCAGGGGTCCCTGGAGCCTTAGCACTTGGGACTCAGGGAATGCCCGGATGGTAAACCTCCCCAAATCCCCTAGATACTGATCCCTTATGATATGGTAACTGGCTTTGAGGTGTTGTTTACCACAGAGCCCTGCTCACTTCACCCCCGAGATGCCTCCCTACTCCAAAGCTTCCGTAACATATCTACCACATATTAGATTCTAAATTAAAAATCAGTCAGCTGTGACACTTGATACATAGATGGGGAATACTGAGGAATATCAAAGCACACTTCACAGCAACAGGAATGCATTCAGGAATGCAATATGACATTATTGTCTGCAGAGAAAAAAAATGACTGGGGGTACTGGATTCTTACCATGAGCTGGATCAGGTGGGCCAAATTCCAGATTGTATCTCAGGATGTAAAAATTATTCCACACATAAAGCTGGTTATCTCGCGGATTGTAATCCACAGCTGCAATGTACTGGTACTGGTTGGGAAAGTGGATGTCAACGTATTCCCCACGGTTCTGCTTGGTATTGTAAATGTAATCAATCAGGCTCTTGCTGACCTCGCTCTCGTTGTCTTCGTAGGTAGAGCGGACCACATAGAGTACTCCACAGACCATGAAGGCGTTGGAGGCTGAGCGCTTGTCGTAGGCTGTGTCCCAGGTAGCCTCGAAGCGTAGCGTGTAGGGGTTCAACTGGCTGATGACTATCATGCCGTTGTTCTGCTCCGTGGCATAGATCACCCACAGGCCGTTCTCATCTACCGCCAGGTCAATGTCTGTTTTCCCGCCCCACTTGTAAGGCGACGTGTCGTGGTAGTTGGCGTTGTTGATGATCGCCTCACCACTTTTGATTCGAGTCCGCAGGTCAAACTTCACAATGTTGCGGGTACGCTCCTTGTTGAAAAACACAGCCCCATCGTAGACCACAAATCCAGTCCCATCTACTCGGTGAGGCAACTTGTAGGTGATGGTTTGCCTGGCATTTTGGAAGTCGTCCAGTGACGAATACTCAATAAGAGTGTCTGTCCTATAAGGAGTCCAAGGCATAAAGTAGATTTTGTCACCGGCTTGCAGTGGATCTTTGCACCAGGCGCCGGCTTGTTGCTCCGCTTCAAAGAGAAATGAAGGATCACCAACAGCTTTCAGAGTCCCAGGACAAAGAAAAACTAGTAATGAAAGAAGAGTAGAATAAGAAACATACACAGGTTAACACATGAAAAGAAAAACAACATAAAAAAAATACATGTAACATCAATGTCATCTCTAATGTCTTCAGTTTGTTTTACAGGTCGTCCATGAGGAGTGAGGACAGACACACATTAAAGAGTGGCCAAAACACAACTAACAACTATAGCCAATACTCATAAGCAGTATAAGGATTTTGGTATTGTGCATAGAAAGAAAAAAGAATTGGAAAGTTATTAAGCATAATGTTTAAATATATAAAGAAGTCTTGAAAGAAAAAGAAGCTTTGCCTCATAGACATCTACTGTTGGGAATAGAACACAAATGAGGGGAAACAGAAACAAAACATAACGAAACAATTTGTCCTGTAAACAAAAAAATGCAGCCAACTAAAGAAGTCACTCGGCAACAGACGTGAGAGGTTATGAGAGAGCAGGAGTCAGCAGAGTCTGAAAAATGTTTACGTGTACTTAGATGTATCTCGGTTACACCACCTTTTCTATGGTTATATACCTGAGGTGCTGGTCATTACCAAGTGGTGCAAATGTCACAAATTCAAACAACTTTCAGTGAGGGTCTGTTGAGGTGTTGTTTTTTTTGTTGTTTTTTTTTTGGTTGTTGCTCTGAGGCATTGGAGGCATAAGAGTTGACAAAGAAAAGAGCAGCAAGTGGTCAAGGTGAGAACAATGGGGAGAAGAGTGTGAGAGATGTGGGCTCAAAGAGGAAAAAAGGGGAGGGGGACAGTATAAAGCAATAGCTTGAAAAAAAGGGCCAAGAAACACTGTTACCATGGCATGCTATGGACGAGGGTTTGGAAGCCAGGCAATATGAGATTCTGCTGAGTAGCAAAAGCACCCAGGGAGAATGAAGAGAGAAAGCCCCTATGGACTGCAGCCAGTACGCCCCCATTTACATCTTTTGGCTGCTTGTGTGCTGTCTTTTTTATGGCCAGACTCAGTTGGCTTGTCGTACTACACTGGCCATTACAACATTACAGTTGAGGGGGATTCTGCAGGTAACGTCTGCGATGAGCTTGTAGGGGCCACCATGGGAAAATAGGTAGTTTACAACCAGATGCCACAAAACAAGGAGCTAGGGTTTGGATCGTGTCTGTTATTTACCTTTTTGCTCCACTTCTATTTTAAGCGTTGGAAGAGAGAATGAAAGGGGTGCAAGGGGAAAAAAAGAGATTAATATGAATTAACTGTTATCGCTGTGATTACATATGCAGAAAAAAAAAAAAAGAAAAAACGTTACGAGACATGGACAAAGTCTGGTAGACCTATTTGAAGAAAGGCAAGAAAGTTGTGAAAAAGTTGACGCACACACACATACACACACACACACACACACACACACACACACAGTTGTCAATGCCCTGTCTTGGAAAAGTAGCAGTTCAGATTAGAGCAGCAAGAACAGTCTGATCACGGCTGTGATCAGGACTGATCGCTACAATTGGTTTACAGAGGTGGATGAATTTTTGACTGGACAACATACAAGCTGCAAATGAATATGTGATGTAAGAAATTCCTTGTTCAGATTGATTTATAGGTGTAAAGTTCTATTAAATAATAAATACTGTAATTAGGTCTGGGCGATGTGGATAAAATAGTTATGATGATTTAAAAAAATAATAATAATAATAAAATCCCAAATATTCATTATCAATGCTTATTGTGAGTCTGTTAAGTCATTATTTCCATCACATTTGTGATGTCTGATTGTTTGGCCTTGAATTAAAGCTTAAACATGATTACTTGTAGTTTTAAATGCTTCCATATGACCAGACCATTAAAAGCCTTAGACACATAGTAGAACATTAAATTTAAAGGCAGAGCACTGACCACTACGACGGCGTGTTAGGGCCACATAAGAAAATAAAAGCACCTGTCACTACGAGAACAAAGTCAACAAATATTGAGAAAAAACCCATAATTCTATGAGCATATAGTCGAATACAAAAAGAATCAGAAATTTACGACAACAAAGTCATAATATTACGAGGATAATGTTGTCATATTTCGAGAATAAAGCCATAATATTATGAGAATAACATTGTAGTTTAAATGTGGAAGCGGTCCGTGCCTGAGACCGGAAGTGACCTAAGCACCATTCCAACAACGGAAGTGAGTAAATCACCACAAGGCCGTAGATGGCGCTCATGTTGTCTCCTGCAGCTTTATCGACCGAACCACTCGGTGATAACAGGGACAGCGAAGGCCGCTCTTCTTCTCTTTACCGCAAACAGGATAACAGATAGGTAAGGGTTTGTCTTCTTCTGACTTCTGCGTCTGTTAGATAGTGACAGAATTCCTTCCACACCTCCACGAACTGTTTCGCTCCTGTAACACCCACTCGTACTCGGGCACGGGCTATGGTACACACTTGTGAACGCAACATCTGCGGGAAAGGTGTGAACGTATCCAGGTACGGTACGGACTCGGATACGCAGTGTGAAAACGCCCTAAGGACTTTGAAGCCACTTCGCATACGTTTGGGTTTGTTTTGTCATAAGAACAAATGGATTTGGAACAAACAGGCTCTTTTGTGGAGGAGGAACTGACTGGAAGTGGTCGACTGCAGGTTTACACCAAGACTTTATTCTAGTAAATTATGATATTTTTCCTGCCTGTTTTTAAATTATGATGTTATTCTCATAATATTATGGCTTTACTCTCAAAATATGATGACATTCTCATAATATTACAACTTCATTCTTGTAAAAGTATGACTCTTTATGTATTCGACTTCATTCTCCAAAAAGTATGGGTTTTATCTCGATATTTTATTACTTTATTCTCATAGTGACAAGTGTTTTAATTTTCTTATGTGGCCCTAATACACCATCTTTAGACTACAATTCTACTGTTAAAAACTTTATTTTCAACATCATGTATACATTATGCATGTGTAAAATTAAGAAACAACAAAACATTCTAACAGTTTGAAGTATTTTAATTGTCCATGTACTTTAAAAAAAATAAAACCCTAATGCTAAATGGAAAATGTAATAATAGTCGTGATATGAAAATATGTTGCAGTAACCATAAAAGTCCCTCCCCTTCTCAGGTGCTCCATGGGACCTAAGTTTGGACAAACTATGAATGGCAGTCATGGTGTGAGACAAATAAGTTTTGATTCCATTTGAATTGTGATAAAATTTCTACATTTATCAGTTTAAGATACAATTTTACAAATCTAGAAGGTCGCTGTTTATGATAAAGATAATAAATTGACATCACATTTTGTGTGAAATGGCTAAATCTCCAAATGCCACCAACATCACCAGCACCAAAAGACTAATACTTCACATATTTCACCTTGCATATTTCATCTCATTTTTAAAGAGTTAAGTGAAAAAGAGGCATAAAATGACACCAGTCAGGTCATATTGAAACTACAGAGATATGTTCGGTGATGGAGAACAGATCATAGAGAGATGAAGTTCTGATGGTGTCCCCTCTGAGACTTTCAGGGGTGTTGTCTTTGTATTTAAGTATCTATACAGATATCACAGCCTGATACTAAAACAGTTTTGTTTTGACTAATAAACTCATCTTTTAAACTGACAAAGAACAAATGTGTAAATGAAGGGATAATTTGAACGGGATCAAAAAAAAAACTTACTTTTTTGTGAAATGAGGTCCCGTGGGGAACAATGAAAAGGAGCAGGACTTGGTTATTACTATTTTAACGCCCAGCCCTAATTGTAAGTACATATTCATTTATGACTGACCACATTTATGTGAACATTATCATATTATTAGAATTCTGCTAAAAGATTGTACTTTATGTTTAGTCACCCACTGCCATAAACCAAGTCAAGCACCATAGAAAAGGCAAGTGTAATTTCAGTTCTTTCTTTTTTCTTTAATTGTAAATACAGAACATAGCGGCTACATGTTGCACATTGATCTTATTTAACTATGTTTAAAAAGAGAAACCTATTCATGGTCTTACTCAAGAATCATGTAATCACTGTTAATCACTGGAGAAAAATCTATTTATATAACTAAAGTGCACTGACCTCTGAAACATGGATTAATTACACAATGCAACTGTCTTTAACCGGTTGAATTTTATACAATACAAGCGTCTATATATTTGACCCAAAATGGGCAACTTCAAACAAGGCACTCTGATAAATTGGTAAAACCTTTTAGGACAATTATGGTCAAAGTGGGCAAGAATAGCTGTATTATAAAATATTACACAAGGCTTGAAAACTCAAGGATTTCATGAAAACTAGCAAGCCTAAAAATCTCCTCAATAATTGAACAGATTCAGTTTACATAAACACCAGTTGTTGAGCCAGGGTCAGACTACAAAGCCTTTCCAACACTCACAACTGAGCAAAAATGCCTGTAAGGACTAGGAGATATCAAAAGATAACGCTAAAGCTAAAGCACACCCATGCTGGGTCAGTGTATCACAGGGTAATTTGCATCACCCTCTTGAATCTTGCAATCTGCAGCTAGTGCCAATTAGTGTCACATCTGACTTAGTTAAACTTGTAGTCTGACCCAGGCTTTAGAGAAAGAAGAAAAGTTAAAATTCAGAAAGGTTCATAAAAGAGCACACGGCATTCTGCAGAGGAAATTCAAGGATGCTTCCACTAACTATGAGACCAAACATAGTGAAGAACCAAAACACGTGAACAATAACGGAGCTCTGAGACAGTGCCCGCATCACAGAGGACAGAACAGACAAGAAATCAACAGAGAGAGGCAGCATGAATCTGAAAAGAAAAACACAACACATGACGGGGGGAGGGGGACCTGATGACGTTAGTAAAAATGTACAAAGAGAAATAGCATCATTTCTGCGATCAGAAATTGGTCAGGGGAGTAAGAGAGTGGGTCAGAAAGCTGAGGAGAGTTCCTGCAAATTGCACAGGGGAAAGGAAGAGAGTCAGTCACTTTTAATACATTAACATTAAGAACAAAAACAGCAAGACACAACCCAGCCCACACCAACCCCAAAGACCCCAAACAGTTTACACAAGACATCAAGAAATCCCTTTGTACTAACTGTAACTATTCACAGACACAGTGAGAATAATCAGCTGCTGCCTTGGTGCAGAGTCAGTTTCTTCAATATTACTTATACAGATATAAAACTAAAGTATCATGTAAATCAAAAGAAAAACAAAACAAAAAACACATCAAAGGGGCCCAGACTGCTATATTCTGAATCGCTGTCATATGGAGCTGAGGATTTACTCTCATTAGCATGTGATGATGGAAAATGGAAAGATTAGCATTATACCTTTTGGCACGACTCTACAGTTTTACAACACTTTTCTTTTCTAGTTCAATATAGTTTGCACAGAACAGGCTTTATAAAGAAACATCTTGACTTTTATGTTGCCTGTTTCAACCAATTACCAGAGCCAATTGGAAGGGTGACTCAGTGCCAGGTGGAGGCAAAATTTACATCCTTGGCTGGAACATGGAGATAATGTTGTTATAGGGGGAAATTCATGACCAGAACCAAGTTATGAAGCCAAAAGGATGAGAATGGTGGAAATGTATGGAACTTTTGTTTTATTTTTGCAAAATGACACTTGCACCCATGTGAATAATTCAAAATTTCTAGTGTAGTTATGCAAACTCAGGCAGCAGATTTTATCTATTGCTGGAAAAAAAAAAAAAAAACAACAAAATAATAGTTTATCAGAAAATTACATTAGACTGCTGGTTATATTTGTAGGCAGGACATCCTGGAAGCAGAACTTCCTGTGGTCAAAATGAGGACACTTTCTACAGCCCCGCCGTTGATCAGCTTAATGGGGACTTAATATGTTGTCTTGCAAAATCTCAAATCTTGTATCCCAGCAAATCTGCGACATCCTAAGCTGCTGAAGCACTGCAGTGGTTTTACTCACAAATCTTGATATTTGGCATATGATCTATCAGGTCTGTAAACTGCAGAGAAGTGAACAGAGAGATCTTTGCTCTTCCAGCAGCGAACTAGAAAATGCTTTTTTTTTTTTCCTGCTGTGGAAAAGCTCACTAAATCATCTTTTATGAATGTCTTTCTGTGTGTTAAGTCTGTCTCAACAAACTGCTCTGTGATATGTAATTTATACGGTATATATGTTATTTAGGGGGAGAGGAGACAGAGGATTGGTAAGAGGGAAGAGTCATAACACAGAACTTGCCTATAAATCACAAACTATCAAACTTTACCACAGATGATCTGGGCTTGAGTGGGAAAGGCTTGGACTGGGCTTGTGTGGACTGGATCAGACTGGGAGAACACTAAGCACTTACCGGGGCAGTTGCGATAGGATACATTCTGTGTTCTTGGTCCTATTCTGGTTGGGCATGGACCTTGAGAAGCAAAAAGATGGGGCTACAGACATGCATATTTGAAAGTTCTTTAAGTGATATGAACCTCCTTGGAATTTTTTTTTCTTATTAAATATACTTTGGCCTGGACTCAAGAGTCCTTGGGCAGAAGTTTATTGTTCAGCACAGTAAGGCAGACTTGCACTGTTTCCTTGGTGCAAGAAAGAAGCAAAATACAATCATAACAGTGGGCGGACATGAGTGCACCTTGAGGCTAATCCTACTATTAAGGCTGGAGGTAGCACAGCAAGACATAGGATCAATACTTCACTTAACTATGAGGCAAGTTAAACCATAAAAAACTAAAAAAATAAAGAAATAAAAGCTGTTGAAGGTACAAGCTGTTGTATCTGGTCATGGTGAATTCAAATACTCATTTCTCATAATTACAGGTCCTCAAAGTGTCAGAGGTTAACCTTGAATTTGTAATGAGTTTCACCCACTAATATATGTTTGTGTGTGTGTGTGTGTGTGTGTGTGTGTGTGTGTGTGTGTGTGTGTGTGTGTATATATATAT
>JAPQRP010000020.1:36514878-36527637 GCA_037367295.1 Apogon hyalosoma
ACACACACACACACACACACACACACACACGCATACACACACACACACACACACACACACACACACACACACACACAAAATCAAAATGTCGTGAACAGAGCAAAGCAACTGTTAAACCAAGGCAGCGGACCCTGTTTGTGCAGTTAGTACTCCACCATACACTTCTACTGTTTTTTTTTTCCTTTAAATGAGTGTCAGTGTAATTACATATCGACGTAATAATATCAGGTGCAGTCTTTTTCATAGAGTGTATAGCATGTGTGATTACATGCATTTCTGAGGCCATCCTCTCCACTGGTTCAGCAATTTGTATGAGGTAAACACAGCTTGTGCATTCCACTGAAATGGCTCTGCTTATGACCAGGATGAGTGGCCGAAATCAAGCTCCTCAAATGCCATAAATGATTTCCACTTCATGCTCAAACTGAAGGAGCTCAAAATGCAAAAACATTCAAACAGACATATTCTGTCTCATCTGCACGCTGTGTATTTATTGTGAATCCCCCGGACAACACCAGGTAATTATTCTGTGCTGGCACGATGTGTATTCCCACCATGTTTGATTTTACCAGGCCTTTGGTGATGCTAGTTTAGGTCACTGTTTTTAACATCTGGAGAGCAGACATTCTAATTGAGCCTGTGGTGAGCTCTGAAACCAGGGGAATTGCAGGTGACCACCTTTTTGCTGTACTGAAATCATGATAATGACATCAATACCCCAAGCAAGCCATCTTTGCTACCAGAGGGACTTAAAATTCTATTGGCAATGTGAGGAGCCAGATCAATAACTGTGTTCTGCTGATTTAGCAGGGACCAGAGATAATATTTGTTTCTTCTTATCACAGACCAGTGTGCCCATTTACAGCAGATCATTGGAAAATGTATTACTGGTAGCATTGTATTGTGCTTTGGGTTTTGCGTCCGATTTGGGCTGCTGAGGTAGTCGCTGCTCTGTGATCAAATGTTATTAATATAATATTAGGTAGGAGAGTGGAACAGTGGAGAGTTGGTTACTCTGGAGGTGTAGAATTGAGCGGTGAAAAGGAGCTGAGAACCTGTGTTATTTTGGTTTTAGACTGAAAACGCCACATTTTAGCTGCGCTCAATGATGTGTGGTTTTTTAATACATAAAAAAAATCATTTAGAAATTTGTGTTCAAACCTGAAGCCAGCAGAGTTGCAATAATGGCAAGGGATGTTAGCAGTACAATCTGAGTGGGATATTTATTAGTTATTTATTAGTTTATATCAATAATTATCACTACTACTAAATGTCAAATCTTATTTCTCTTGAGTATTATTAAAAGGACATTTTTTATTCCTGACTGAAAATTGTATATAAAAAAAAACACAACTAAACAAAACAAATATGCTTTTTAACATTTAACATTTGACATTTAACATAACATTACATTTTGTTTGTGGTGAATGTGAAGTGGATGTAGATCATTCACATGTATTATGGAAATGTCCATATGTTATTATGTTTTGGAAGATGACTGGAGACGTCCTGTACCATGTGTTAGGTTATTCAATTCCACTGATTCCTGATATTCTATATCTTTGTAACTTTCGGGACACTACCATTCCTAAAAAGGACGAATATTCAGTTAAAATACTCTTAATATCTGCAAAAAAAAAAAAAAAAAAACTGTAACAAGGAACTAGGGGAAGGAAACCATTCTATCGAAGGACCAGTGGATAACCATGCAGAAATATTTCTAATGGAAAAATTAACCCACAGACTGAGACTGGAAGAACCACAACTAGGTAAAAAGTGGAATAAATGGACTATATTTACACAAAATCTATAGACTGACTGGTGCTACTCAGGCACATTGTTTTCTTTGGTACTCATCTGTTCTCTTGTTTGTCTGTTCTTTTTGTTGTTGTTGTGGGGTTTTTTTTCTTAAAATATGTAAAACTGTGGTTGGGAAAAAAAAACACAGCGAAACTGAATTTTTTGGAGTCACCTTTGACAATGACTGTATGTAAAATAAACCTTGTTACAATTTGGGCTGGGTGATACTGAAAAAAATATAGGCAATTCTTGATCTACTTAACTTTATTTTCAGTGTGTTTGATTTTAGTATTTTTTCTTTTTTTCCCATATCCTGTACTTACCTGGAGAAACAAACAGATAACATTAATAATGGTTACATCTGTTTCTCTCAAAGAAATGTTGTCATTGTGCAAATTGAACATTGTTCATGATTTTAGACAGCAAAAACGTAATTAATGAGATTAATTTTATAAATTCACAATAAAATAATGGCAATTATCACAATATGAAATGTGATTGCTAAAGAACATTTCCATCCTATACTATAAAAATGATGGTGTGAAATGATAAACATTTACATCATGATAATTAGTAATCACAGTAATGATAAGAACCTCCTCCTGCTGTTTTTTTTTTTCTCCTTCCAAAATATTAACTTTTTCCAAATCCAATTGATTTGATAATATTTATTTTCACTAAAAGACAAAAAATATTTTAATTGCTTTTGGAGATATTAAAACAGAGAGCCATATCAAGTCTGTATCAACACATGTTTTGTCTGCATCTGTGTGTACAGTCCTTAGGCACATTTCACTTTATTAATGACCTTCATATGTGTAAACAGATGACCACATCAGCTTATTGTTTTATTTGCTGTTATGGAAATGAATTAGTGTGTTAGAATTAAAAGTCATACTTCAAACTGGCTTTTTTTTTTTTTTTTTTTTTTATCGGGTAATATTTCATGACTCTGCAGTACTTTCCATATTTTATATGGTCAATTTGATGCATCTGTCTCCTTTGCTCATGCATAAGCATATCATGCAGGAGTAATATAAATTACTGTGCTTTATCTAAGAGATTCCAATGAGACCAAGGGAAATGAATGCCTGGTTTATATTAGGCATATGAAACAGAATGATATAAAAAAATAAAATAAAATAAAATTCACTGCACTAATGAGACATAGAACTGCCACAGTTTCTCAGGCAAATGTATTAAACAACAGGACATAAGCAGTGGGAACAAAATAGCTCATATTTCTTTTGAAACAATGTTGACATAAGTGTTGATAGCTGGTTCTGATATATTGCCCTAATTTTAGAGCCGTGGAGCAGGGGACGCCCTGATCTATGGGTTTGCGTGGCTCTGATTCCGTCTCATCTGTGAAACCTCAGGCATCTCCTGAGACCAATTGAAAAAGCCCTAATGATTTCTGCCATGCATAGTCCTAGCCCTCAATTTGAGATAGAGCACGTAATTGAAACCCCCTCCTCCCATATATAAAGTTCAGCATTTGGGCCTACCAGGGCACAGGTCTCAGAGTGCACACTAATTAAATACATGTAAAATATGATATCTCTGACTATCTTTTGATAGTCTGGGGCTATATAGTAATTAATCATGTACATAATGAATATTAAGCGAAAGGAAGCTTTTCTCACTTTTCTCGAGAGTGAAACATTCGTATTCTATAAATACCTTGATAGCTCAATGGCATTTTATTGAAGCAAAAGTGTAAGGAATACTAATTTATTCTACCCGAGTAATGATGAGACAGAATAATTAACTGAGTGAAAAGGAAAACGTGTTATTAAAAGGAACAAAAATACTTGTTATTTCAGCCAAAATTTATTGGAAGTTGTTTAGCTCCCATTATGAAAGTACACATCTTTTTGTGTTGAAGTTTAACCCTTTCATGCATGAATTATGAAAAAAGGATCTGGAATTTTTTTAGATTGGTTTTACTTCTCAAAATTAGGCTAAAGTTGAAATGCATTTTGATTTTTTTTTTTAATATGGTTTTATTAGTAAGATATTTAACCTCCTGAGACCCAGGACAGTAAAAGGTTTTTTTTTTTTTTTTAATTAAATATTTGCTTATGTTGGAAACATCATGATGCAACAGTTTCTTCGGATGCATTTTTTAGTTTTATGGAATGTCCTTTGCAGTGGACAGTTCTTTTTTAGTTTTTTTTTTTTTTTTTTTTATGTAGATGTGAAACTCTTGTCCAAACGTGGACAGTAAACCCATAGCTGGATCTGAGGAGGTTAACTTCATTAGATCACAGATCGGTCCACATTCTAAAACTAAGATGATCCTTTTGTTCATTGTCCTGCTGATGGTCTATACAGACTGCCCCCATGTGGTTTGGAGAATATTGCCTTTAGAACCGTTTGGAGAGTGAGTAAATGTGTCCATAAATGTGGACATCATGTATTAAAGGGTTAAAGGAAATGCTGTATTTGTATTTCTGTATTTACCCATTTGACAAATTAACTACGAAACTATGTTAACATGTGTTTGAAGTATAATAAATAAATGTCGCACCACCTTTTGAGCATCACTAGAGAACTCTGACACGTGAGCATTAAACATCTAGATTATTTTACTTTCAGCTGCAAATATGATCATAAATGCTGAACAAACTCACTATAGCTACTAGTGAGTCTGACATAAGGTCCAAACCTCCTACTCGATCGCCTCCATTTTCCCAACTGGTCTGTTACTCATCCTGAAGTACTCCAAATATAATCCCATCACATCTCTGACCTTTTGAGAGAAGCTGCCATCAGGACAATTAGTCCAGAAAATGCATAGATTTGATACAAGTCTCCTTTAAAAATGAGCGCTTCCCTGAGTAAGAAAATAGTGCAAAACAGACGCAGAGTGGAACAGAGAAATGTCTTGATTCCATGCATCTGTATATGCAGTTTAACCTTTTCCACCAACCCCATAAAACAAATCACAGGAATAATTAAATGTCAAAGGATGCCATATGCTAAATGAATAATAAGTGAACTCTGCTAACAAAAACCATACAACCTGCATTTCCATTAATATTGACAGATTGATTGATTGATTGATTGATTGATTGATTGATTGATTGATTGATTGACTGATTAATTGATGTATTTATTTCAAATATGAATGTCAAAAAGAAGAAAAATAAATAAACAAACAAAACATTTACACATAAGACATACAATACATATGTGAAAAGGAGTGAGAAGTATAACTTACAAACCCCCACCCCTTCTCCTTGCTTAATTTATTTATTTATTTATTAACAATAATTAATTATTAATTAATAACAATAATAAACTTCCGAGTCTATACTTTATTGCCTGATACTTATTGTTAAATAATTTTGTTTCTGGCTTTCAATTATTATGAACAAATATCATTTACATAAACATGTAATTCAATAAGAACAATCAAAGGTAAAGCAAGGATGATTAATCAGTGGAATCAGTGATAATCCATAATCACTTTGACTTTTTTCTCTTTTTTTGTTATAAAAAAAAAGTAAAATTCTCTAAATCTATCTTCTTAATGTGTACATTTTCCTCCACTGTGTGCTAGCATAGGTTATAGTTAAAACAAGTATTGTGCGAACATCATCTTGGGTTTTGGGAAACACTTTTTCATTACTTTCTGATATTGTTTTGAGCAAATAAACTATTCAAAATAATAGCTGCATCCCAATTTAATACTTTAAAAACTGTACGGCAGATCAGTTTTTCATCCAAGCTGGTCAACATCTGTAACAACACTGCAAAAAAATCTAACTCTTACCACATGTATTTTTCTCATTTCTAGTCCAACTATCTCATGACACTTAAAATAAGACAGTCACCTAAAAAGGATATAAGAACTGATTTTTAGACAACAGACCCGGAAAAATCTGATTTCAAGAAATCTTACCAAGATAATTTTCATTTGTTTCCCTGGCAGATTTTTGCTTGATTAAATTATTTTTATTTATTTATTTATTTATTTATTTTTGCTTAATTCAATATTTTATTTTATTTATTTATTTAATTCAAGCAAAAAAATCTGTCAATGGAACAAGTGAAAATTATCTTGGTAAGATTTACTGAAATCAGATTTTCCACATCAGCTGTCTAAAAACCAGTTTTTATATCTCACTGAAAAGTTCCTCTTTAGGTGATTCTGTCTTATTTTAAGTGTGATGAGATATTTGGACTAGAAATGAGACAAATACAATTGGTAAGAGTTAGATTTTTGCAGTGAAATGGACAAATCTAATCCTATATGTGCATTGCTTGGGCTAAACATCCTTTGCGCATTGAAAGTAATAGTAGTATTTTAGTTTGTGAGGCCTCTAAATTCAAAGCTTCTCAAAGAGGACAGTCATGAGGTCTTTCATGACCTTTTTATTCCTTTCATGTGACTCCACCAGTTTAGCTTATGAGTATTTTTTTTTTCTAATTACTGAAATAAAGACTGTTTTAGCCCTGTTCAACTGTCTCTGCTTCAACACTCCATAGTGTTCGGAGAAATAGCAGCAGCAGCGGCAGTGAAAACAATCGCTGTGTAACTGGAGGAGAAAGGCGACATGAGTGAGGGGAGCACATTACAGAAAAAAAGAGGCACAATCTACTTCCTGGTGCTCCCAGTTTGAATTTCAATCAAATTAGCGTCTCTTAAACTCAAAGTGACCCGTCTAGCTCCATTTCATCTGAAATGCTGATGAGGTTCATGGCACAATTATCAAGACAGACATCTCTCTCAAGAGGCACGCCTGTTGATCGCAGACAGGCCATTGAAAAATTAAATCATTTCCAGGGCCATGGAATGGCAACAAAAGAAAAAGACTGTCGCAAACGGGACACACACCGAAAAAGAAGGGGAAAAAAACGCATATGCTAGACGAATAATCACCTCCGATATCAGTATATTTAGAGCATTTTCAAAGGGGGTGGCCCAGTAATGTTTGAGGAAATAGGTCATTAGAAATTAACCATTAACATCCTGCTTTCAACTTAAGGGTCTGACCCAATATCTGCTTAAGAGAGCCCTTCAACTTGTAATTACTGTCATATGCTTGTGTTAACGCTATAGTCATTGGAGGGGAACTCCAGGAAACCGTCTGACTCACATCCATCAGTCTCACATATTGATTTTTCAACACAACAAAAGTCCATCGTCATTATAGTGAAGACGTTAGAATGCGTCTTGTAACATTACATGGCTGTGAATGCAACCTTCATGAAATGAGCTATGTATCTATAGATAAACTGCATGTGTTGTTTATAGTACATGCAAGATTTAGAGGAAATGATTCTACAAGATTACTGGAAAAAATGTAAACAAAAATATTCCATTTTAGGCATGTCAATTTTTTGTAATGTAATATATCTAATTTTATATCCAAGTACTGGTTTCGATATCACTTTCATGAGATTCTAAGGTTTGTGTGTCAGCTTTGACACGTCCTGTTTTTTGTTCTTAAGACCGGTGTACACAATTATGGAAATTATCTTTTTTAGAGATGTAAATCTCGCACACTTTAATAGGATGAGTAGGAAAACAAATGACAAAAGTTATAGATGGTCCATGGTGAATGTGTTCAACATTTATGATAGTGTTTAATTGTGTATTAATAGATGTATATTTATCCCACCGTAAAACGATGTATTATAATGTGCAGACAGTGTTTTTCAGATTGTCTCTGAGTTACTAGTTCTAAGAGTCATTCTGCTGAAGAGGTTAAGGACCAGTGGGGGAAAAAAACAAGGTCCTATGTATGTTTTAATTAATATACTGTGAAAAAAGTCAGAATTCTGACTTCACTCTCAGAATTTTGACTTTTTTTTCTCAGCAAAAGGTACGGAAGAGGATCAGGGCCATAATCAAGGCCCAATATATTTTTTTATCAGTCTGAAAAAAGTCAGAACTCTGACTTTTTTCTCAGAATTCTGATTTTAATTCCGTTTTTTGAATATAACTTGTGCTTAAAAATTTGCCAAATGGAAAAATGACAGTTTTGCCCCAAACTCTTGTTTTTCAATGAAAAGTTTTTCGCTTCCTAGAGGTGGTTTTGCAGACATAGTAGAATTGGTATATTGCACAAAACTGCAATGGAAAGATCTTTTTGTGCAACTAGAGTCACGTGAACAAAAAACCCCAGATGCTGATGGATGTTACAACAAGCGAAGAAGAAGAGTTTAAAACGAACATGTATCAGTATGTGTGGACACACCAGGAAACCATATCACTTTAGAATTTAGTACAATATAGAGAGGTAACGTCGCCATCTTCGTCTCCATGTTTATGGAATGACTCTTACTGACATCTACCATAATAAATAAACAAATCATCGCATTTGTGATTTAACAAAAAAACACACTTGTGTTTTTTCCGACATTTAGTAAATATGAGTAAAGTTTTGCACAGATGTCCAATGAAAAAGCAACTAGTGATAATCTTGACTGTCAATGTCTTAATAAGTTTTGGACTTTGCAAATTCATCCCAAGGGCTGGATTAGCTTTTGGCCCCTGGGCCGTGTGTTTCCCACCCCTGGTCTACGCACTTGGTGTATGGAGCATCACTGATGGACTGCTTTTCTTTTTTTTCACCGATGTAGTCTTGAGTAGTTGAGAGCAGTTTCATGGCTCATGAACTTGTGCACACCCCTCTGAAACGCACAAGCTGAATCGGGATCTTTATGAAATCTTAATCTAGCTGCGCTTTAAATAAACACTAACACTGTAGGTACAGAGAGGAAGAACAAGGCGCTGTGCTGTCAGGCGGCAACAATGCAGCTCCTTGGAGAGCCAAGCAAGCAGCCGTGGCAGTGATATAAAAATAGTGTAAGCAGCACCATTTAGTCTCAAGAACCAAACTTAACTCACATTTACTGACAAAAAAACAAAAAAAAACAGGCAAAAACATGGTAATATCACTGTCAGCTGCAGATATTTGTAACCCTACGCATGAGCAGAGCTGTTAAAATGTCAAGAACTGCATAAAACTCTGAAGGGGTAATTAAGGGCAACAGTTAATACTGTTAATACTGTTCACAGACAAACACACTGTTCCATTAATACATACTGTTAATACGGTTCATACTGTTCATAGATATACATACTAGTTGCTTTTCCATTGGACATCTGCACAAAACTTTTCTGATATTTACTAAATGTCGAAAAACCAGAAGTGCGTAGTGTTGGTTTTTCCATTAAATCACAAATATGATGATTTGCTTATTTATTCTGGTAGATGTCAGTAGGAGTCATTCCATAAACATGTTGTTGAACATAAATAGCTGATGTTTTGAATCTAGAATGCTCATTACCCCTCTATCTCCTACTAAGTTCTAAAATGATTGGGTCTCCTGGTGTGTCCACACATACTGCACCATGTTAGTTTTAAAACTCTTCTTCTTCTCTTGTTGTAACGTCCATCAACATCTGTTTTTTTTTTTTTTTTTTTTTTTTTTTAATTCACGTGACTCTAGTTGCGTAAAAAGGTCTTTCCATTGCAGTTTTCTGTGATATACCAATTGTACTACACCCAAAAACCACCTCTTGCAAGCGCAAAAACTTTCTATCGAAAAACGAGAGTTTTGGCAAAATTGCCTTTTTTTCCATTAGGCAAATTTTTATGTGCAAGTTATATTCATGCAGTTTGAGGGTCAATGGAAAAGCGACTACTGTCAGATACTGCTAATACTGTAAATGTGCATCATTCATATTTTTGTACTTTGTTAAATTGTAAAAATGTATATTTTATTTTTTTGTTATACTTTAACGTATTTTTGGTTTTTGTAATTTTACATTCGCCCTATTCTTATTTCTGTAGTACTGGTGTTTTGTTAATATTGTTGCACTGACTAGAGAAGCACAATGATAATAAAGGCTACTCTATTCTATTTTATTATATTCTATTCTAATAATTTCTAGAATAATTATTAATGATAATCAACTCAAGTCTTAAGTGTCCTGTAACTCTGCTGGATTCTAAGTCCCCTGTTCGAGAAAAAACCTGCATTGATCATTTCTGTCAATGATCTGCTCCTTGGAAGTCACATGATCCAGAGGCCCCAGCCGGACCCAGCCACGTCATGTTACAGCGATCGATGACCTTGTTATCGAATACTTACGATGAAGCTCATTAGTCAAAGATAGATCAATAGATGTAAGCCACTTATTCATATTCTATGTCTTAATATGCTTTTTTCTGTTAAAATGATTAGTGGAGATGTGTCGCTGTCATCTCAGCTGCTCCTCAAGCCACTGTGATAAGGACGGGTCAGAGTCAATTAAATAACATCTAAGCCCCTCCTCAGATCTTAGACGGTGAGTATGTGTGTACAACAGGCTCTGCTATAAGAAATATTATTTTAATATATTTATATTGCAGTTTTAATTTGCTGGAAATTAGCTGTGTGTCTTCAGTGACTTGTGCTGCAATTATTGTCATTATCATCATTACAAAAGAAGAAAAGAAATGTAATTATTAAAGAAAAAACAAAACAAAAAAAAAAAAAACTCTGAAAAGAAGAACATGAAAAATCCTCTCACTGAATATTATTATCATTGAATTAATTATTTCAAACTGTACTGCCTTGCAGTTTCACATCTGCTGGGGAGGTGTCCACGTGAAAAATTCCTGTACAGATTATCACCCACTTGAGTCGACTAATTGCTTGCAGCTGAATGTTCTAATTGAGCCACAACAGTCCTAAGGCTATTTTCATAAAATCATCGTGCTCATGAATATAATATGCCAGCCAGATATAAAGAAAAAAAAAAACAATTTGGAGGGCCAACAGGATGTATCACACTCAACGAAGCCTCAATCCAATTCTACACACTTTAGAACCACATCCATTTTCAGTGCTTAAAAGTGAACACCCTTTTCCACATAAGTGCTAATGTGATTTTTTCCCCCACACACACTTAAATTAGCAGCCAGGGTAATTATGGCAACAAATAATTTTGGCTCTTCAATTCTTTATTGATGAAACCAGTACAGTAGGAAATGCTTTTTTTTTTTTTTTTGTTCCCCTACTGACAGTGTGTGCAGCGTGTTGTCCCACATATAGAATTATTTCAGCTCGATGTTTAGCTGTTTTGTCTCTGCAGGAGTGCAGGCCAAAATTCTAATTTGTAGAAAAGTTAAAGTGTTGTAGCAATGAAAAAAACAGAGCAAAACTACTAATTCTTCGTCATATTTCTTGTTTGATACTTACTCATTTTGGCTGCAAATATATTGTTTCATTAAATTTGCACCCTATTATAATCTATTGTTGTAGACAAATGAAGAGGGGGAAAAAAGAAATCGCTAATTGGTCCCATATGTAATCTTGGATGTTTGTCAGGTTGTCCTTGAATCTATTTTCATGACACGGGACTGTTTTGATTGCTGCCTGATTATGCAAATGCTGCCTTTATAATATAGACAGCATGGGAAACAAGCATTAAATAAATAAATAAATAAATAAATAAATGTTGCTAATTTTCACACAGATTTGCTCTCATTGGAATTTTTCCTTCAATGTGAATTCTTAAAAACCCACACAGTTGAGAGACCTTCTGCATCAAAGGACTGTGTTTTTTTCTTCGAACACACACCTTCCTCTTGTTGTTCTCAGTACAATAGTTCACCAGTGACATTGAAATGTGGAAAAAACATAGTTAAAATAACACCTGAGCTGAGCCTCTGGCACCCTCTGAAAACAGGGTATTAGGCAGAAATGAAGGAACAGGGTGTGTAATATTCCAGCGGGCGTAAACGTGATGTGTGTAGCATCCCCCCCTTGGAAAATTTTGAAAAAAACAGACCGAAAATGCGGCACACTACTGCATGATGGTATGTTAAATGTTATATTGTGATATGGAACCTAAGTTTAGAATTTGATTCAGTATGTTTTCTTTTCTGTCATTGTTGCTAATTCATTCCATCAAGTTAACCTCATTTCTTGTTTTGTGAATGTTCATTTTTATTTTCAGGTAATGGCTTTGTGTGTTTGCCTTTTGGTGATAGTTTCCATGAACAACTATGTCTCTGATTAGTCCATGTGATGCACTTTGTGATACACAGGTGTATGAGTGTGTACATGAATGGGTGAATTTGAGGCTTTGTAGAGTGTTTTGGGCACTATGAAGGTGTAGAAAATGTGTTATATAAGTGCAGTCCATTTACCATTACCATTTACTTTTCCATCAATAGAAACACTGTGATTTTTTTCTTTCCTGCAAGCACCTCCTGCTTGCAAAAAATTTCCTTAGAAGGCCGTTTTTACTGTCTCTACCTGCACCAAACGCACACCACTCATAATGACACTATCGCAGGAAAATTCTGTTTTTACTGTGTCCCATAACTTTGGTTTTTCATGTGCTTTCAGCACGACTGACTTCACAATTAGTTTGACGTCTGCACTTTACACACAAATTGAAAAGAAGCTTCAGCGAGGCTCCGTCTGCTGCCACGTCATCTTAAATCATGCATGTCATCAGGACGCACCGACGGATCCAGGGACCCTCTAGAGTCAGTGGATGATTCTCTTCATTTTTGCGAAAAATTAATGCATTTAGCCAAAATTAGGCCGTGACAAGGTAAGAGAAAAATATATTGATAATTAGCACGGCTTTGAGCAAGACGCGCACCATTTTTTTGGCCGTGCTGCTCAAAACATTAACCGTGCAAATCATGGGTACATGGCTCACTGCCTAATACTATGTCTGAAAATGCATATGGGTGCTTCTATGAAACTGGGTTTATTTTGGTATCTGGTACTTTTCCATCTTTTTAGACCCAATAATAAAAGAGAAATGTAGACATATTTCCCCCCAAGATGGACCTAATGATGACCTCAGATAAATGCCAAAAAAATTATCCTCTTGCTCTGAGCCATCCCGAAATTTATGAATTTCTAATCAAATCTTGGGTCCAAAAATAGGCCCCAAATATGGACAGTTCAATCTGCCTAGGTGTCAGTGCA
>JAPQRP010000020.1:36538439-36554619 GCA_037367295.1 Apogon hyalosoma
TATGGGATGGATCAGAGCAAGAGGATAATTTTAGTGCATTTATCTGAGGTCATCATTAGGTCCATCCTGGGGGAAATGTGTCTAAATTTCTCTTTTATTATTGGGTCTAAAAAGATGGAAAAGCGGCAGACACCAAAATAAACCCAGTTTCATAGAAGCACCCACATATGAAATGTAAGACAAGTCTTTCCTTGGTAAGTTGGATAGAATGGTCTGTTTTCTAGTTGGTTTATAGAGGTCACAGACTTTACACGGATCAATTGTGCTGCAGTCATGTAAGGATAGGTGGGCTACAGCTCGCACTGGCCTACTTTGTGGTTGGAACTGATCTGCTTCTTTGGCCATATGCAGTAAGAAAGACCTCTGAGCTTGATCTTCAAATATGCAGCCAAACTTGCTGCTGCCCAGTGTGTCCCAGGAACACTGCTGAAACACTTAAATCACTCTGCAGAGCCTTTACAATCTCCTCCTCTGGTTTTATGATTTACAACTGATGCAGTCTCTCTGCTTAAGCAGGAAAACAGCACTGAAGCAACAACAAGGAGATAAATGTGTGTTGGAGAATGGTGGAAGACTCCTACTGAAATACACCGGCAACTTCTCAGCACAGGCCACCATAATAACGGCACATTTTCATGTTCAAATCTCTCCAAATCAGACGAAATTGCTGTTCTTAAAGCACACTTTATTTGCCAGCTGGGTTTGTGCACCATAGACCAGAAGTATAGTCGTAAACAACCTCCCAAAGCCTCTCTCCATTGATTATGCCAGAGGCTGAACTACTTTGTCGCCTGGGTGTCAGATGGTATTTTTGGTATAGAGGATATGAGTGACACAAACTCAAATCAATACAGGGACACCCAATGGCCCACCGAGCCAATTTCAGCTTTAACAGATGTAGGGTCTGATTTTAATTTCAACGATTAGACCAGCTGTGTGCTGTTGAACATTCTGATGTTTTGACCAATTAATGTTTTTCTTTTTTGTTTTTTTCAACATTTTTTTTTTTTAATTGTGTTTCAACAAGACTCAACTTCTAAGAAAATATCACTACACAGAATTGCACCAATTGTTTACTGAGGAATAATTCTAAAAACCTTAAATTGCAGGTTAGGGTTAGGGTAAGAGGTTAGACTAAAAATAAATGAATGAATGTGAATGAATAAATAAATAAATAAATAAAACTTTGTGTGAAGGTTACTCCATTTGATTCAAACCACAGTCAGATACTACATTTTCATTTTCTGGCTTTTCCAGTGGACAAAATGTCATCTCAAACCCACTACCAACAGCAGGGACCACCGTGGACACATCGCCAGCTGGGATAGGCTCCAGTATCCCTGAAACCCCCTCGAACGTTAAGCAGTCCTGAAAATGAATGACTGAATGAATCTCAAACCAGAACTTAACACTAACTCTGACCTTAGATCTAGGCTCAGTGATGTTACAATTTTAAACCAAACCTGTAGCCATAATGTAATGCGATGTAAACATATTTCAAGTGTGTGTGACGGACTGCAGTGGGAGCAATAAGAGTGAATGGTTGGATGTGAATGATTTTTTTACATAGATGGAGTATATCGTATACTGTTCTTTGTATGTTTCCGTTTTTATTAATCTGCTTTTTTACATAATTATTTATTTATTGCTTTTTACAATTTTCCATTGACATGCATTTCTTAGGTACTTACAGTTTTTCATATCTACATTGTACATTCATTTGTGTTTACATGTGTACTGTAGGCTCATTTTCACAAGTCTGTATCTTTAATGTATCCTTTTCTCAACCGTCAATGGCAGAAAGGTTGAAATAAAATAATAGACAGAACATTAAAAAAAAACAACAACAACAACACGTCTGGAACAATAAACATTTAGGAGTGACCGTGTAGCGAAGAACATTCATTTACATCAAATCAAATCAGGCCTCTGGATTATCATAAATTGAACCCATTTTTCCCAACATGAAGCAAAAACTTCTAGTCTCTGATGAACCAATGCAGCTATTTTCTCCATTTTGTAAATATCCGTTGTTATGTCCATCCACGCTGACAGAGGGCTTTTCTTGAGTTAACCATTTCCTAGTCACTGTTTTTTACAGGTGATCAACAACACGTTAATTAAATATTTGTCTTTCTTCCCCACTCTTGTGGTATACACCCAAAATACAAAGTTTTGATTTCAAAGGGTAAGACACATTTAAAACTATTTTGTAGGGTGTTATGAATGTCTTTCCAAAATTGATGATGATGACATCAGCCCGCCCAGGGACTACAGGTGGAAATTAGCACTAGTGTACAACCTGGCACACGACATCTCTCCTGTTTAAGGTTAATGTATATTGTGCATTGTCCCTGTCTAGATAAATAAATAAAATACAAAAAAATACAAAATTTAGACGGTGATCAGTCTTAATTCATCAGTGTTTTTGATTTGTCTTTTTTCAGAGGGCTTGTACATACTGTCATTTAAAAAATAAAAAATAACAGTGCTGTCAAGACTTTCCTACTCAGTTAATGTTTGCTTTCAGTGGATATTTTACATATTTTAGTGTCTGTCTTCACTAAAGTGCTGACAAAGAATGACCATAAAGCTGCACAGTAGTCTATATCTGTGTCCGGGCTCTGAACTCCATCGTACTTTGAGTCTGATTTACACAGAGGCTTTAGAGTTACGTTAGTGTGAAAACGTATTCATTCATTATCAATGTCTGGCAAGACAAATTAGGCCGCCACAGGCTAAGTAATTAACGGAAACACTGCAGCGTCACAGATGTGTTGACTCATATTTACTTCATCTAGACATTGTCAAAGTTCTGTAATAATGTTGGTCCAAAATGATGTTAAAATACAAAATTAGGTCAGCAAAAAGCCTTCATAAAGACTGAGCCTCCAGAAACCACTGATTCAGATCATGGATCGTGGTTCTCCTTGAAATGATTGTCATACTTTTTTTTTTTTTTTTTTTTTTGTCGGACTACCCCGGATTGCTCCAAATTTGCTGTAACCACTCAACTCTAACTAATCTACTTAACCTTCAGATGGAGCATTCAGTAGTGTTACAAATTCACTTTCTCTGGTACACAGTTAATCATTGTACAAATGAATTTGAAAATAACACTGACTGCACCACACCGCCCTATTGAAATCCAATCCTAATATTATTTTGGTGTTTTACTGTTGCTTTCTTTTATACTATATAATACAGAGTTTATGCACCTACTTCAAATAAATCCTCCTTCTCTGTTTTCATACAGATAATATAAAGACACCCAAACACCATTGATCATGTTCTGGCACAAAAATGCAGTGCAATTACAAGAGAATAATATGATCAAACTGAATCTACCACAAACGAGATCCAGCGGCTGCATCACTGTCTCCCTAAACTAAATAATTTCATTATTCAAATGAGCCAGAAAAATAATTATGATTTTAGTTGGGAAAGCATTAGCATAATTATTTTCTGTAACACAATATGAAAGTTATTTACTTTTCATATGGTAAGAGTAAACACACACAGTATTTTATTTAGTGGGTATTTACTGGTGCAGCTTATAGTACTTTTTGCTATATTTTGATATTTACCTTGCATTTGGGAAGAGGCTGTTGAATCAACAAATCATCAGTGCAACACAACACAAACCACTAGTGCTAAGGCACAAAAATACATGACTGCAACCATAAATCTATATATCTTTTTTTTTTCCCTACTTTTGATTGTCAGAAACACACACATACACACACTGTTCACACTCACAGGAAAACTTAGCACCTTTCTCTTCACAGGTACCACTCACTTCAGACACCTCCTCAAAATATGAGATGTTAAATTATACTAGCTTTGATGTGTTCTCTGCTGTAGAGCATTCAGACCTGAAAAGGGCAGAGCAAAAATGTTTCTGTAAAGATAGACGCCTGTCAGTCAAACACCTGAAAGGAGAACATTTATATTTTGTAGACTAATTAACTAACATGAAGTGAAGCAACAAGCCACAGTCTATAAAATATTGTGTGGAAAGCTTAATCCCGTGACCATAGCAACATGTTACAGCAGCAGGGACATAACCGGCTCGATTCTTTGCCTTGTTGACAGTCTTCCTCATCAGGCATTCTGGTCAGCCACCACTAAAAAAACAGCATTCAGTTCCTCTTCATCAGCTATGTTGCAAACATCAAATGCAGCTCTGATCAGTGTCACTGCACAACAGCATGCACTCATCTGAGACTCTGGTTGGTTTCCACTGCATGGACACATTTTACTGTAAATTTCACCACATTCAATGAAAATTAAAACCAGCTGCTTGTTTGGTGGCTGAAGATACATATAACCACTCAGCCTTTTAACATATGCTCCATCCATGCTAGTAATTGATTTTGACCAGAGACCAAGGCCTCTATTTCCATGGGTTATAGCACTTTATTACACAAATGAAGAACCTCCTTTTAAAGCTGGCGTTTACGGTCCTGCATAACCTTTGTGATGATGTTAGGTCAATAGAATAGAAGAAGTCGCATATATAAAATGATGTAAGGGAGGGGTTGAGGTTGTGGTGGGTGGGGGTATTATGTGTAGTGTCTTTCTTTTTTTGCCACAGATAAGCCAAATCAATTGGAAAGTGACCATCTGGAGGGATATGAGTGTCACTGAGGCAGAGGTAATGAACAAAATGTTCTCCTATTTCACAGAAACTGATAGTCATTAGGATCTACGTCAGCCGTGTAGTCCCATGAAGGTAGATATTAAGTCAAACGTGGTCATATCTACACTGAGGGACTGCAGGACATGTTTACAGAGCAGAGTGCAAGTGCAGACGCTGAAAAAGATGAGTTTTTTAGGGCATTTTTTTCTGCAACTCCCTTGTTTGAGAAAAGAAATAATGTTACTATTGCCCAGTGCTGAATACGAGGCATAAATGACAGGGGAACTATTCTGCTTTTCATCAGGCCTATCATGCATTCAGTCGATGGTTTTCATATTAAAATGTCCCTTTGTAACTTTAGTTACACATGCTTCCAGAGTAAGTCCAGGGGCAAAGCAGTGGCTGATCAAAATGCCTATTCAGCAACTCGCTCTGCCATCATTGTGGCCAGAGGACAAAGGAGGTCTCCAGATTATTTTGATGTGAAACCAGATAATTTTTCTGTCCAGAGCCAATGGGAGGTGTGACGGGGACGCTCCCAATGCTTGTCATCTACTGTTAACGCATCCCTTTGATTTTCCTGATGAGACTAAACAGCTGCTTGTGAATGAGCTATAGCATCTCCAACCCGACCGGCCATTATTCTGAACTCCTGAGCCGACAAGGTCGCTTGCTGGGGGGATTTGGGTGAAAGAAAAGTGTGGCCTATAGCATTAGCTTGGAGCCACAGGAAGCGCAGCTTGAGTCTCCGAGGTTCTGCCACCCCACCACACCTCTTCCCCCACGTTTCTCTCTTTGGTACAAGCAAAGGAAGTCTGTGAGCAAAAAGAAACCTTTAAGTCAAGACTCTTCCCACAGTGCTGATTCTATAATCCAGAGATATCCTTTACAACAGCATGTATTCTTAAGAAGTCAGGTCCACACAGGGGAAGAGAATAAAGAAAATATTGCATATATCGTGCTAACAGCAGGGTATGAGGTAGACTGCTGACTCTGTGTGGCCATTGTAAGGAAAGAATTACACCGCTGGTTGACAGATATTAACATCTTTTGAATTTTCATTCATCTCAAGACTACGCCTGTGCATTGGTACATACAGTGTATATTTTATAGAGTATATTTTAATTTACACAGCAGTTTCAGGGAGAATTCCTTCTTATTTATGTTCACTGTAAACCTGGAATCATGGAAGTTACAATCTCAGCTCAATGGACACTTTGAAACTGTTCCAAAGATAAGGACCAAATCAGGAAAGAAATCTTTGGGGTTTTCAGCTCCTGACGTCTGCAACAAGCTTCAGTCTGAGCTCCATCAACAAACACTGATTCCTTTCAACACTTTTAAAGAGAGAGTGAACCCTTGGAATCAAGGCTGTTGGTCTGTAAATGTTTAGATTGATTGTTTTATGTGTGTGTTTGTGTGTGTTTGTAAATGCTTTTATGACTGCATCGCTGCTGGTCTCCCTTGAAAAAAGATACCCCATCTCGACAGGACCAACCTGGATAAATAAAGGTTAAATAAAAATAATAACAATAAAAAATATATTAGAATTTTAAAAATAAATTTAAAAATGGGGGGGTCTTCTTGGTGTTGTATGAAGATGATGTCACCTTTGGGCATGGCTGACAGAAAAATACAGTCACTTATGTTGAGGTTTCGTCTCCTCTGTAATTCATCCCATAACATCTGTAGATTATTAAATGCTGTGACAACTGATGCTGAAGTTATGACTTATGTGGCAAGAATGCACTCCCACATCTTTTCTTAAAGAATAAAAAATGTATTGTTTGGCTGGGAAAAAAAAAAGAAATATCAAAAAGTTCTGTGATGTAAAATCCTAAACTAAAGCTCTATAATATTATGTTGCATTAAAACATGTGGGATACTAGTTAATGTTGGATCTTTGAAATCCATTTGAAGACTACAGGAAAGAAAAAGAGGGGGAGAGAGAGAGAGAGAGAGAGAGAGAGAGAGAGAGAGAGAGAGAGAGAGAAATGATATTGGGAGAAGAAGAGGAGGCAAAGAGCAGCAGGGGAATGAGCATTCCAACCTCATTTGTATTCTCCACCATCCAATTCACTCCAGTTCATTTACATCTCTGCTACTTCCATAGCAACAGCAGGGGGGCTATCAGGAGCATCTTTGATATAGGTACATGACTCTGAAAAAGATCTTGTCATTTCTCTTTGAATAGAAACCATAAAAAGGTTTTTTTCCCCTTTCCTTTTGGTGTTAAGGTAGGCTTCTTAAACCAGAAATTTACCCTGTCAGAGACATTGTTTTTCTTTTCTTTTGTGTCTACTCTGTTCCTCATATCCAAGAAGCATTTGCAGACACATAAGCCAGCACAGGAAATGCCATCAACGCACACAGAAATATGATCCTGTATCTCGGCATTTGACGGTTTTACTGTATTGAGACAAAATATGGACACAATGAGAGCCCGGAAACCAATACTTAGCTTTTTTTTTCTTGTTACATTTCAGAAGAATTTGAAGAGATTCGAGGCATCAAGTGTTGCTGCCAGACAAAATAAAAATGCACTGCACCAGCAGGAAAACACAGCCTCATCAAATTCCACGTACACTTGTATGTAAATCAACCTTTAGGCCTAATTAAGCTCTATGGGGCTCATCAAGGTCATAAATGCCCTTTTTTCATAATGCATTATTGACTTCACATCATCTGCACATGTCGGCTGACTGCACTCGCACAAGCACACAATGTCATCTCACTGTCTAATATCGGATAGCCCTGGGGCCAGGCGGAGTGTGTGTGTGTGTTTTATGTGTGTGCATGAGAATGGGGAGTGCTTTTTAGGTCACACACACACACACACAAAAAAAGCAAGGACATCTTCTTGTAATGAAATGGCCGCTACGACCATCAAACGGCAAATTCTGTCCCATGGTCCTTAACAAATGATCACTGGCAGATTTGAGTCTTAAATTACCTTTACCTTTTGAGATTATCTGTGGTAGGTCAGGGCTTTTTTTGTCAATGTTAATATAAGACCAGTAAAGGTAAATGTGTGATTTTAGAAGAATCTGGAAGTGAAAATCCCTCAATAACTACACCAAATTGAGAAATTATACAGAATGGATGAATTTCATTATTGTGGGTCCACAATTCTAGCTGGTGTATTAAACTCAAAGTGAACTGGCTGTGCTATGCATGCTTCTTTTATTTCACTCTTTGAGTAACTTCTCATGAGAAGTGACAGGGAAGTTTCTGCTGAGAGTCATGACAGCTTTCGGTGACATTAGACACTGTGAACCTCATTACTTTGTCTTATCAGTGACAATATTTCAAACAATATCAAATTATCCATTTTAACTGTGATAAGGATATGGAGAAACACATTCATACTGTTTAGGAAAGACCTTTCAGATTGGATTTACTATGTGTTTGTCAGGTCTTCTTCTGGTCTGTATCATTTCCACAGTTTCCATTACAAATGATAAAATAGACTCAGATACATTGGGCAGCCTAGACTTCCTTCTCTGCTCCAATGAAGCGTTTGATGCTCCTCGATTCAATAAGGAAGCATTTCCCAATGGGTCCCTATGGCAGCACACACAAATGAGAAGGGTCCATCTTCTTGGTTTGCATTCCCCGTGTGCACTTCCTCAAGCAGACCACAGCGGTGGTTCCCCTTCCCCAGACCAGGCTCTCATGTCTATGCATTTGTGTCACATTATTCAGCTAGTGCTTCAGCTGACCCCCACCTGGCATTGAAATTCCCTGACCAACCTGGTAGTCATGCCCTGATGACATGACTGCTGCCTCTTACTGAATCCTTTATGCATCTATCTATCTATCTATCTATCTATCTATCTATCTATCTATCTATCTATCTATCTATCTATCTATCTATCTATCTATGTTCAATATGTTGTTCTATATCCAACAGTTCAAGGATTCCGTCTTACAATAGTGACAGTGAAAGCAGGCCAGGCTCAAATTGAATTTTACTCTTGTTTCAATTCATCAAGGATTTATTGGCTGCTATTCATTATAATCCAGAGGCTGAATATTATCTTGATGACCTTCCTACTCATATGTGTTTTTCCCTCTAGTGAACTGATTGTTACAGTATTAAAAAAGAAGGTTCTCACCCCCCCCCACACACACACACACACACACATTTTTTTTTTTTTTTTTATTGGAAACCTTCAGTTTTTGATTAACCTCATTTGAATCAAGTCCACAGACTAAGCCTGCTTCCTAACATTCTCACCATCTCCATCTGTCTCTAGCCCTCACACTGTCACAGCAGGGACACTTTGAAGTTCTCATTTAAGGATTTATCAGATGTCTCTCATGCTTATCAGCCTTAATTATTGCATGTTGGCTATTTAAAAAATAATTTGGGGAAATTTGGGGGGTATGTGTGTTATGGAAATTAGGTTACAAGAGCAACTATTAAGCAAGAGGCAATGGTCCAGCTGAGATGAGTCAGTATGATAAAAGACACTCTCACATTGTAAGAGGGGTTTAAAAGACTGATTCCAATTGTCATTTCAATGTTTTCACAGGCAATGTGCTTTTTATGACTAGTTTCCTTGACCCATTATTTACTTTAGAGCAGTGCTTGGGAAGATAGGGCCAGGCTCTTGACATATGGACACACTCAGAGGTCATAAAGACATACAAGGTCAAATGTCAAGTCACAGTAATTTGTTGGAGCACAAATGGCCTGAGCTGACATCTTACATTTGACAGCAAGTGAACCAGCACTTTAGGACCTTTTCATTTTTACACTAAATAATGTGCTAAACTATAAATACATATATAAATATAAAGAAGGCAATGATCTAAAACTATTTTATATTATAAAGTGAACATATGTTTGCAGTCTGTCACCGTTCAAGTAGGTTTTGGTCAAGTCATTATGACAAAAGAGCTTTAAGGGCTTTAAATAAAAGGCAAAAAATACTGAATGTACCTGTGAAACTATGTAATTTAACAAGCTTCATAAACGGGCACTCAGAGTACCTTCAAAAGGCCCTGCTCCTAAATCCTTTATATTTATGGGTGTAGTTTCACCACCTCTCGTTTACAGGAACCTCCTCAGGATTTATAGCGGCTCTAAATCAGGACTGAAAGCAAGAGGACAAAAAGGATTCCACTAAGGGCAAGCAGGAATATCTCGAACCCAGCTCGCAGCGGTGAACTGTAAAATCAGTGAAATCAAAAGCCTTTGGATATCATGTTCTCTAAAGAAAATCTATCATTACATGTTCTGTGATCAGTTTTCATTACGTGACATCCAGACCAGAACCACACTTCACTGTGCTTCAATGTGCATGCATTTGTAAGGCATCTTCGAAATCAAAAGGTGATTACATACCTTTGAACGCCTGCAGATTGTTGTTGTTTATGTTAGGTATTCCAACTGATGTGAAAAACGAGACTCACAGGTATGAACTAGTGCTTTCATAATAGTAGTTCTTGTGCAACCACTTGAATGCATTCATCTCTTAGTTGTTCTCGTTGCTAAAATCAAAAGAGCAAATTGCTCACATTGATAAATACATGTAATTTACTGTATGAAGGTAAACTACATGACTTGCTCAGTAGCAGTTGCACTTCCATCATAGCCTTATTCATAACAGTCTGTAAAGCTTTGCAAGAAGTCAATACTGCAATAGTGCACTACATATGACCCAGTCACTGCCGTCAAATCACCTAAGAAGTCCATAATGTACCAGCAGCCAATAGGGAATTGAGTTACATTTGCCCTTTGACCTTCCAAGTTGGTTCATTTGTCTGGCATGAGGTGCACATGCTGGTTTCTGTTTGAAATGACATCTATGGAGGATAATCAAAAACATTCTCCTCGTCCGCCCCTTCCAGACAGCACTTCATCAGCAATCCTTGCATGAGGTCTGTCTGCAGTCCTTGATGTCCACTACACAGGCTCTAGCAACATGAAAATATTAAAGAACTAAAGCGGCTGTGCTATTTCTGTTATCAAAAGTGTAGCTTTAGGTATTTTTCTCAATAGGCATCCTTTTTTGCAGCGTATACCATGGCCTGCCAAATCAAATCCGAGCAACCGACACAATTTAGAATTCCTCTTTTATTCTGCAACAAGACACAGATATATAACACAGAGGCAAAGAAAAACCCAAGTTTTAAAACAAAAGCAGAACTCTGACAAATTGAAGCCTGCTTATACCAATATGCCCACATACTGCTTGTCACATCTTCCATGGCCAGATCAGAGGCAACCAACAAAAGCACAAAACAATAAATGTTCCATGAATAATAGGTCTTTGGTTATAGACCACTGCACTGGAGATTGATAAGTCATATGTGTTTGCCCTTATTTTGGATTCACAGAGGAGACTGGATGGCTTATCAGAGTGTGTTTTTAGATTGTCTGGGATATACTTGTTAGAGACCCACATGATTCTACCTTGGCAAGAACAAAGTAAGGCAAACCATGACGGTAAAGCACAAGGCAGATGGGGACATGTGGGTAGATGACTAATCCACTGTGCCTGAGATTCCACCTTGCAAAAGACTCATGGGACCCATGTGAATGCCTATTATCCGCAAAGATCAGCGCTGACAATGATTGGAGAAGGTACGTTTCACAGTCAGACTGAGGCTCTGTCATGCTAAACCACTCTCTTCAAGAAGTCTGAAACCCAATTAAGGGGCATGTTACAGGCTGGGCTGTTGCAGAACACAGTCCTGTTGTTTTTATACATGAAGTCAGCCAGGCCTATGACTTAATCAAGCAAATGGCCTCATCTTCCAAAAGAAGTAAAGAGAAACAAGAGGGGAAAAACACCTTGAGATAAGTGAGAAGTTAAGGTATAGCGAGCTTCATAAAATGCAATCTGCACCATCCCTGCCATAAAAGACAGATGAAGGAAAGTAACATGAGTTGAAACAAGGCATGTGTCTCCTGTCTAAACCACTGCATCGGTGTCATGGCCGAGATCTCAGCATGAGTTATGGACAGCGACAGCAGACAACAAACTAATGATGCTTCCCAAGGTTATCTCTGCATAAATAACCATTAAGAAGGATGCTGATGCAGCAATCCAAACCCTTAGACGTCCAATATAGGCCACCAGAATGGCATTTAAAAAACCCTGTGGCAAGGGCAGGGAGTTAATAATCACCCATTTTTCATATATTTTGGGTTTGTGTAACATCTTCTAACTGCATCTGGAACCAGGTGAGCATCACATCTCTGTTTGAGGTGAGGCGGAGGACGGTGGCAAGATGTCAAAGCTCCGCCATGCTCTTGCATGACAAACACCAACCTGGAGCCAGCTGTGACAAAGCTCTAATCCAGAAAATCCCTCCTTCCTTTGCTGAAAGGCCTAATGAGGATTTGAAGTGCTCAGCAGGGAGGAGACCCAGGGGATGTGGTTACACCTTGCCACTGCTTGCTCTCCCAGTCATTGTCTCCTTATCTCCTTATTGGCCAAGGCTGGCTGGCGATGAAAGAGACATGACAGCACGGTGGGCCTTCGTACACAGGCCCCACGCCTGCCTGGCTCCACAGGACGCCAGGTTCCACAGTCTGCCGCAAACAACCAGAATGACATCAAGCGGGAGGTAGAAAGACAAAACCAACATAAGTTGTTGACTAAGGACACATGAGACAAAAGGGAACTCACCCCTTTGGCTTTAAATATTTTAGAGCTGTTTCCAATATGAAGCTGAAAACCATAAAAGCACCATAATCTTTTAATAGTATAATTACCAAAGAAATGATTTTTTCCTATTTACAGATAATCTATGGGTAGGATTTTTCAAAGCCTTAAATCCCACATTAAGAAGTAAGGAACAGGAGCATGGCAACACAACAGGATACTTTTGTATAAACACAAACGCTGTCATAACTTATTATACTGCCAGTGGTCACACATTTCTATTTATTAGATAGGGTTTCATTGTTTTCTTTTTCTTCTTAAGATAATATGAATGAGCAATCTGATGAGAAAGAGGCCCCTAGTGGAATAAACGATGCAGTGTCTTCATTAACAAAAGGTTTATGAAGTCGGATTTACACTTCACATGAAGAAATTTGCTCCAGGTTTTATTTCAGTGTAGTTTACAAAGATAATAGAGAACCATGATATAGCCGGTTATAACCCTGCTCATAGTTCGCTAAAGGACAAGTGGCCTTATTGAAATCATATAAATATATTTTCAAACCGTCAGACCGGTGCAGGTAGGTGGTGACATTATCCCTGGTAGATGCTGGATCCTTTTCTTGTAGCCTCTGTCTCACATTAAGCCCTGGGCTTTTACCTCCAGTAATTACATTTCAGCACACCTTGATTGTCTATTTCATTCTATTCACTATAAGATGAAGGCTTAAAGTCTCTACTCATTCCTTTTTCACGTAGTACAAAAAGAGGACTTTTAAAGGTGCCTTTCCCTGTTGCCCTTGAGAAATCTCAAGTACTTCAAACATTTCAAGCTTCGAGAGGAAACAATAATGTGGTTTCAGGGTGTTATGGAGGGAACAAAAAGTGTCTCTGACAGACTTGTTCGCACAAGTTGTGCAACTGAAAAAGCTTTTATATCATGGTATTCTCTTTACATAGCCTTTACCATACGGACATACCTACCCCAATCCCCTTAGCAATTTAAAGAAAAACAACCGCAATCAGTGTTACATAAAACACACATGACCTCCTTTGGAGGTATTTATGATCATGGTCACTTTTGAATTATGTATTTTCAGCAGGGATTGCCACCAATGACAAATAATAATTCCCGAAAAGCAATCACTATGCTGATTCAGTGATGATATTCAATATTTTTCTGATCGTTGTTTCACATGCAGATCACTAGAGAAGAACCTGCACCGATATGATGGGAGACATTATAGAAATGTAGCCCAGATCAATTTTCTACCAGTAAACATATTCCTGGCTCTCTAACATGCTACCAACCCGGCCGGCCCTGGCTCTTGACACAGAATACTCTGCTCTGCTCTCTAATTCCACCTCATCGCAATTCTAACAGTCTTCGGAAAAGCCTTTGAAGAGAGCGCGCGGCTGAGCTAGGTGTGAATTGTTATTCTGTCACTGATACAGACAAATCCTTTCAACCTCACCAGACTTGACTAAATTATTTTGGAAGACACGTGAGTCAATATAGGCATGTGTTACAGGAGAAAAAACTCAGCACTTTTTTTTTCCAGAAATAAATTACTTCAGAAATTACATCTTCACCTCACTGCAGCTACGTTTCTATGGTGACATTCACGCAGGACGCCAATAGGACAAAGGAAATAAACCTGCAGCTTCAAAGAAGATCATTGTGAATGACAGGGGTGTAAACTCAAGTTAAGGTAAACAAAGGATGCCAAGGATAAGTATGCAGTAAATGTGACAGAGAAAAGTGTCGCTATTATCTGAGCTATCTTGACCTAATACAAAATATTCAGTAATGTAAAAAAAAAAACAACACAAAAAAATGTAGTGGAATATTGGCAACAACCTTGCTTTGGCATGAAATGTAAAATAATGATTTTATTCATAACTGTCCAAAGCTTTGCAAAGTACAATAACAATAATAATAATAATAATAACAATAATAATAATAATCACAATAAGAAGAAGAAGAAGAGGAAAAATTCAGTTCAATTCAATTAAAAAAATATATATATACTTCTGAGGGATATACAGTTCAGTGGTAAGAGCAGCAATGGATTTATCTAATTTAGTGCGTTCATACAAAATGTAATCACACTATAGACATGTTAGGAAGACTAAAGTTATACAAACTGAGCTGAATCAAATTCAGTAATTTTCAATACTGATTATAATTGTACTTCCAAAAGTCTGGAGCTCATACAAATACTGACTCTTGTGTCACAATGAGCAGGTTGGATATTGAGACATTCTCAAAAATAACTAAATAGTCAGCCTCTACGTAGTGTTTTTCCACTTTTAGAAGTGTTGTTTGGTATTTGTTTTTGTATTTATTTATTTAGTTACAGGACAGTGTGTATTGGCATTAGTTCAAAGAACAAGATGCATGCACCAGATTTAGCAGAGAAGCTAATTTCCGTCTGTTGTCCTGGACAAACGACCAACATAATGGAACATCACATAGATTATGAAGTACTAATATACTGGGAAAAAAAAAAAAACAAAACATTACACTTGATAGATATGGGAAAGTCTGCTCAGACTGAATGGTTACAATCAAATACATAAAAAGGATTACATTCTAAAAGTACAATAACATTTCCTAGAATAAGAAAAAGATATAAAAAAAAGAAAAAGGAGAGAAGAAGAGAGAGGGAAAAAAAGAGAATAAATAAATCAATAAATAAATACATAAAAAGGCTAGTTGTACAATAGCACAGTACAGTTTTACTAACTAGTCTTAAGCTACAGTTGCCAGTCAGAAAAGCTTAGCATCAGTCAAACAGTTGACAAGTACACCAAACATCAAAACCAAAATACGTATCATACGATTTATTTTGAAAGTGCAGAAACTTTTGAATGTGATCAGAAATGCTGACGAAACACATGAGCTGTTAAAGTCCAGAGTTTTATACATGCAGTCAAATTCATACATTATGATACGACGTGACAAGAATCTAACTTTTTCATTTGATAATTGTTGATTATTTTTATTTGTTCTACAAATAATAATTTCCCATCCTAAGATTAATAAAGTATTTTATTCTGAAAGTATTTCTGAAATCACCTTTAAGCTATTGAAACATTTTCGAAGTACTAAAATAACAAAGATCCAAAACATGCTTTGCTGCAAAGAAAATTTTAAACTGTGGATTTACAGCCACTTGTTCCATAGGTAATGTATTAATTTCACTGAAATGTTTGATTTTCAGTCCACCATTCTTAATGTATGTATCTGAATTTAATTTAGTTTTTTGTGCATATTTGAAAACCACTACCTATTTTGACCTCACAGATCTTAAAATTATACTTCTCTAAAAAAATCAATAATTTAATTTTACTCACTTTCACCATTTTTTTCCAGGTCGAGAAAATGGGATTTTAAAATTCCATGACTTTTTCAAGCTTTAATGACTGGATCAAGGACAAAGTCATTATCACTATAATACAGATTCAATTCAGTTCAATTCAACTTAATTTATAAAGCATATTTCATGCACAAGGCAGACTCAGTGTGCTTCACAACAGGTGCATAACATAAACAACAATCATAAAAAAAGAGTGCAAGTGCAAGTACACAATCATATGTACACACACTTAAACTCACACATGCACACACAACTCAACAGAATGCTGTCGAAAAAAGGTACATTTTTAACCTGTTTTTAAAAATGGCTACTGATGTGGCAAGTCTAATTGTATCATAACAGTTGGGTTTTTAAACCGCAATTATGATTCATTGGTTCATGTAATGTTTCTGATTCTGTGTTCTTGAATGTGAATTATTCTTAACCCATAAAGACCCAAACATCCACCGGTGACACAAACCATCTACTGATCTAAACTGTTTAATACCTGTTGATCCACTAATCCTATCAATCCATGTCAATAATTAGTGTAA
>JAPQRP010000020.1:36653728-36665595 GCA_037367295.1 Apogon hyalosoma
AACTGCAGGGTCAGAGCAGATCAGATCAGAAATGTCAACATGGAACCACACATTTGGAACATTGGATTAGTTCACATGTTTAATTTGAGCGAACAATCAAAAGAATGAAAAACAACTGTTTTTTGATTTTTAATTTGTGTAAGAATAATGAAATAACAAGTCATTTTTTCGTTTTCCGATTGTGGATTTACAGTTGAATATGAAAAGAATGAATGATACACAGATTATCCTTTTTTCCTAGTAAAAATCTTTTCATCAGCTAATGAAGGATCTTTTAAATCTATGTCATTGTCTGCGTATGAATGTATTTTATGTATGTTTTAATAGTGTTTCAATTTGGCATTTATGGAAAGACACACACACACACACACACACACACACACACACACACACACACACACACACATATATATATATATATATCGTGTGTCACACAAAAAATTACAATTGGACTTTCCGCATTGATAACTTTCAAAATAATTAAACAATCTAAATGCTATCTCAGGGCATGAAACTATACCTTGTTCCCTACATCTTGCAGAAAACCTCATTTAATTTGGTTCAGTGTCACAGAGAAATGTGGATCTGTGTAAAGCCTGGCATGGGCTCGTTTCTTCCAGGTTTGAACTTGGATGCTCTTGGCATCCATATGAATGAAAATATTTGGATCACAACTGACAGGACAACTAACAAATGAATTCAAATTCTGTGCATAACAGTAGATTAATGATGTGTACTTGTGTTAGGTTTTGCTGTTGAAAAATGTACTGATCTCTGAATTACCATTTTGCATTTGTTCCCTAAGAAGCTAACATCTGTTGACAAGTATTTCACTTTGGTTCTTACCAATCCAATTCTCAAACTGCAAATTTGGTATGGTTGGTCAGCAACTAACTTCTGCTCAGAGAGCATTCATTGTGTTAAGGTACACTGAAACAAACTATAATCTTGACAGGGCAAGGGAGAGAAAGGTTTGATCAGGATGCCCCAACGAAAAAGACAATATTAAACAATGTCCGGAAATACAGAGAGCATGGCACTAGCCAAAACCTGAACAAGGGAAGATCAGGCAGAGCAAAAACAACTCGCTCTGAGGGAAACATTGATAAGGTGAGGCAGAGTTTCATTAATAATTCCAGACAAAGCAACCAACGAAATGACCTACCAAACTTGACTAAATCCAGCTATAACCGTATCACAAGACTTGATCTCCATTTTCATCTGTACAACCTTCAAAAACGACTCCTTGGTAGACCTCAAGTTGATCATAGGAGACGAAGCAACATTTAGGATGAGCAGGAGTGATCCTACTCATAGTGTGAGACATTATGCCCCCAGAGAGAACCTTCAGAGAGATTTTGTACATGATATTCCCCACAATGTCCAGAAGACCACGGTCTGGGTGGGCATGACAGGGAACAACGCTCTCCTTGGGCCCCATTTCTTTCTTGGCAATGTCAACTCTGCCAGTTACCTGGCAAAGCTCAATGACGAGGTAATCCCCGAGCTACACAGGATGTTCGGGCAGGGACGAAATGGGTCAGTTCCTCGGTTATGGTGGGCTCAGGATGGGGCTCCTGCTCACAGGGGTGTAGCCGTCAGAGACAGGCTCCAGGAGGCGTTTCCTCACTGGGTTATTGGGCTGGGATGTGCGGTAGAGTGGCCTCCCCGTTCGCCTGACCTCACCCCATGTGATTTTTGCCTCTGGGGGTATTTGAAACAGAAGGTGTTCATGCCTGCTTCTCCGAGAAACACTGACCAACTTGAGGCAAGAATCCGTGACGAAGTTGGAGCAATGCGCAGGACACGGATTGTCCGTCGTGCCATGTGCCATGGCCGAAAGAGCACAGACGTGCATACGGCAAGATGGCCATCAGGTTTAGGGCAGGTCTGCCAGGGAATAATTTAGTTTTGTCAAGTGTTAAGATTAACTTTAATTCATGTGCTAAGTTGAGCATTTATATTATTTTGTTTTAACCAAGAATCACATTTTTTTAGTGTTTAAGGGAAGAGTTCAGTGTAAATATGTAAATATTATTGTTTATGATCATCTTGATGACAAAAGAGAGAAAAAAGAAAACAGAAAGCCAAAAAGGAGGAAGAGCTCAATCCAGTCTTCCATGAGTTAATTTAATGTCTTTCTTTAATCATTCATTTTCACACCTTACCAACATTTACAAAACTCAGAAATCTGCTTCCTTTTTGATGTCGTTCATTATTCATTTCGTTAGTTGAAAATGAAAAGAAACAAGCAGTCACCTTTTCAAAAGAGATATTTTTGTGCGAGAACACAATGGACAACTTGTATTTGTAAGGCGTGAACACAATGGACAACACATCTCTTTACAAAACTTGGAGGGAAGGCACTTCTGACCTGCTTTACAAACATCCACATTTCTCTGTGACCACTGAAACAAATCAAAAGGGGTTTTCTGCAAGATGTAGGTAATAACTTATAGTTTCATGCCCTGAAATTGCATTTTGATTGATTCACTATTTTTAAAGCTATCATTGCAGAAAGCCTGATTGTAATTTTTTTGGGGACATACAATATATGTGTATGTATGTATTTTTCTTTAGTATTGATAATTTCTTTTTCTTGTTACTTTTTATGATACTTGGAGGAACTGTAACACGCAACAATTTCCCCTGGGATTAATAAAGTAATCTGATTCTGTTTCGTTAAAATCATAGTGATGGGAGGGTCAGTTATATAATGCACTGATATCAAGAGTTTCTTAAAGCTGCGTATGACTTTAGTCACCGATTTTTCATCAGATCTGTAAAACCTGAGTCATAGCCTAAGCACCACGAGTCTGTAAGTCTTTCCGTGATTACTCACCTGAATCTCTTCCCTCACGGTGAACAATTTCGAAGTGTACTCTACCATAAACAGTCCATTTGTTTACAAATAGAGCCACTAGGTCACTTGGGCATTTTCGGAAATTTGTCACAATGTGCAGTGTGGGAAGCTGAGCTCCATGTAGCTGCAGTAGCAAGAGGCAATGAAACCATTTCTGTGTTTGTTGCTGCTGCGGCCATAATGCGGCTGCGTGGAGCTCAGCTTCCCACAATGCACGTTCACTTGGGTTTTACAGATCTGATGAAAAATCACTGATGAAAATCATACGCAGCTTTAATGTTTCTATCTCTTACTTTATATTGAATTGTAAATAATATGTCATTGTTAATATTTTTTTCTGATATATAAAACAAAGTTACTTCTTAATGTTATATAAAAGACATATTAATGGGTAAATCAACATGATATACAGTATAAGCCTTGTCATTTTTTTGGTAATGAAATATAAATATGTTACCAGAGTTTTAAAGAATGGTCACAGTGAGTGATGCACCTTATATGTGATCCACTTCACCTAACACGAACATTTTATTTTATATTGTAAAGCACTTTGATCTTGCTTGTATAAAAAACATTTAACATAAGGGAAATAATACACTTTTATAGAATAACTGACAATCACTCATTGATCACAAATTAGTTAATAATTTCACATATCTTTAGCCTTATAGCATAATTGCCTAAGTCATTTTTTTTTTGCATAATTGTGAAGTCTGCATAAAATTAAGCATCAGTGTTAGGAGAGTAAAGTTATGCAGATATCACAATTTGGCCAAAAAATGACTGAGGCAATTATGCTATTAGGTGAATGATATTTCAGAGGAAATATGGCACTATGCTGCAAAATTAAACCCATTTTCTCCTCTAACACCATTGTTTCAATACACCTTTGTGTCTATAGTAAGGGAGGTAATACTGCCAAAAAAATTATATGAAGATACGAAAAAAAAAAAAAAGTGGAGTCATGTTCATCATTCAGTGTTGATGATTTTCACAATAAATGTCATATTATTATTTAATCATCATTATTTATATAATAACAAAACACTGAAATATTTTTGATGATAGCTGTATTATTATTGAAGCAATCACAACATTTAATTGTGTCTTTGTTTTCTATTCCAATAACTGATTTATTACCACAACAAACAAATCATCGTCCTCAACGCCTAACTGCCTGAGTCATTCACAATATGGACAAAAGTATGTGGACACGTTGAATTCAGGTGTTTCTTTTCTAACAAGGCAAGTTTATTTGTAAAGCACTATTCATACACAGGGTAACTCAAAGTGCTTTACAAAGGCATAAAAAAAAAAAATCACAGAAAAAAGCAAGGCATCGAAATTACATTAAAATAAAAAAAAGGGGGGGGAAATACATTCAAAGGTAAAACATTATTTTAAAATGCATACACAGAATAAAAGAAAGACATTAATTATATTCAAATCATACATTAAAATTATAATAGAGTAAAGCAAGACATTAAAATTGAAAAAGTGCATTTAAACAAGGGTCTGGGATACAAACCAATAAATATATTGATTATTAAGATTGATGTTTATACATCATGATGAACAGGACAGCTTACAGCTGTGGATATGATGTGTCCCTATATTTATGTCCATGTAGTTTAGAATCATCAGTATTTCCTTAAAGTTTAATGGGAGATTTTTGTTCCTCAGTCAGATGAAAGTAGATGGTTAGTTGTGGTAAAAACATTATTATTAACAGTCAGAGCATGAAAAATATTTAAGACATTTAGAGGAAAAACATTTAAAATCATAGTCATGGATAAAAAGAAACAAACAAAATCAATGTTGAGAGAATGAAATAAAAACTGAGGCATTTTGGAAGCAAAGATAATAATTTAAACCAAGCTAACCAATGCAATGATATTTATCCCAATATAAAACTATATTATAACATTAGTCCTTATTGTTTTGTATCCCAGACCCCTGTTAGAAAAGAAACACCTGCATTCAACGTGTCCACAGACTTTTGTCCATTTGTGTTAGAGTTAGACATTTATGCTGTGAGGCTAACAAAATGCCAAACATCACACAGTATAAATCTGGTAGACTGAAAAATAAATATGCTGTTTTTATATTAGTTGATGCACTGTAACCAGAGGGTTTAAAAATAGCTGTCATCATTAATTTACTTCACTTTATGTTGTACTTTACCTGTTCTAGAAATTATTCTCAGATTTCTTGTCACAAAACTGTGAGTCTTGGTGTGACTTTCTGTTTCCTATAAGCTGTGACACCTCCCTGCAACAACAAAATCCGTCTGTAGGAATGGATTCAGCCTGTCTGTCTGTAATCAGAGGGTGCAGAGGTCTCCAGCTGACCATAAACGGCTGGTCAAATGTGTAACTCTGGATCTCAAACATGTATTTTATCTCTGTGATATGAAAAAAGGTGAATATAATGCAGTAAAAACAATCCGACAACAGTCGCTTTTTCATTGACCCTCAAACTGCATGAATATAACTTGCTCATAAAAATGTACCTAATGGAAAAACAATTTCACCAAAACGAATTTTTCGATTAAAACTTTTTGTGCTGGCAAGAGGTTATTTTTTGGGCGTAGCACAAATAGTATATCATGCAAAACTGCAATGGAAAGACCTTTTTCTGCAACTAGAGTCACCATATTTGCATTCGTCTCCATGTTTATGGAATGACTTTTCATGTCATCTGGCAATAATAAATAAACAAATCATCGCATTTGTAATTTAATAGAAAAACTTCACGCACTTCTGTTTTTTCGACATTTAGTAAATATCGGTAAAGTTTTGTGCAGATGTCCAATGGAAAAGTGACTAATGTGTGCAAAAGGAAGAATCTTGTAAGGCTTTTTATTATCCCAAAATTGAAAAGCAAACAGTGACAGATGCATGAATGTGGTGAAGTCCATGTAGAACATGCACATATATTTAAAAATGTCCAAATATGATTGTGTTTTGGAAGATGATTGGTGACGGACGGTATCATGCATTGGGATATTCAGTTCCACTCAGTCCTGATATTCTATATCTTTGTAATTTTCTGGACACTACTGTTCTTAAATAGGATGAATATTTGGTTAAAATACTGTTAATAGCTGCAAAAAATTACATTAAGGAACTGGGGGCAGGAAACCATTCCATCAAAGGACCATGGATAACTACAATGGAAGAAATATTTCAAATGGAAAATTAACACAGACTAAGACACAACTGGAGAAAAAATGGAAAAAATGAACAATATTTATACAAAATTAATATAGTGACTGGTTCTACCCAGGCACATTATTGTCATTTGTATTCTTTTTTTTTCTCTCTTTTTTTGTATTGTTATAATTGTTATTCATAAAACTATATTAAAAATTTAAGTGAGAAAAAAAAAAAAAAAGAATGAGTGCAAAGGAGTTGAGTGGATTTGCTTATTGCCTGTACCTCAGCCCTCCCCCAGGCGGTCCAGTCTTGTATCTGGCTGCCAAATGGGTTACTATCAGCAGCAGTGAAGTGGCAGAGGACCCACTTAAACACAGGCTGAGCCCAGAAACAGATCTCCTGTGAGAAGAATGTCTGGCTGTCTTCCCATGTCATGCAGTGGTGCTGATGGGCTGATAAAGGTTTAACCAACTGGATTCTTCCCTTCCTGTGTCACTCTTGATTGGCCCAAAGAAAAGCCAGTGCTCCAGGAGACACCGGCACCCCCCTCCCCACCCACTCCTCCCCCCACAACATGGAAGCAGCAGGACCTTCAGGATAATTGTGACAAGCTGCTGACCCCCATGCCCTGGTCAAATTTCTCCTGGAGAGGAGGGGAGGTGGGGAGTCACTTCCTGGCCAAAAACAAACTCAGTGAAGAATCAAACCCATTATCAGACTGTTTGTTCCCTTGAGTCTTCTTCACTTATCAGCTTCTTCAGTTAGATAAACATCACACAGAAACTGCGATGGCTCCTCCTGATAGGCAGGACAGGCCTTTTGCACCTTTGTTTGCTTCTCTGTGTGAAAGGCAGCTGCTGTTTGTTGATTGACTGTTAATTGTCTTCAGAGGATAAACTCTGAACACCTCTAAAATAACTCAGATGGCTTGTAGGGGCGTTTTCACACAGCGTACCCGAGTCCGTTGGACCCTAAAGTCCACTTAATTTTATGCATGTGAATGCAAATGTTCCATCCATGAGTACTGTACCCGAGTCCAGCTGAAGCTAGTCCTGGGTACAGACCACCTGGACTCCAGTACGGTACGATGCCGTGTGAATGCGATCCGTGCCAGAGACCAGAGGTGACCTAATCACCACTGCGACAACAGAAGTGACTTAATCACCAGCAGACCATAGACGGCGCTCCTGGTGTCTCCTGAAAAAGCCTCCGATCCACGTGCACAGGCTCGCATTATCGACCGAACCCCTGGGGGACATATGAGGGACAACGAAGGCCGCTCGTCTTCTCAAACAGGAGAACAGATAGAAAAGTATCGTCACCATTGTTGACAAATGAACAGAAGTGTCGCTCGATTGATGACGTAAGGGTTTGTCTTCTTCTGACGTCTGTGTTTGTTGGATAGTGACAGAATTCCCTCCACACCTCCACCTACTGTTTCGTTCCTGGAACACCCACTCGTACTCGGGCACAGGCCGCGGTATGTGCTGGTGAACGCAAGTGTATCCAGGTACAGTACGGACTGGAGTCATCTGTGTGAAAACAGCCTAAAACACATAGTGAGCAGGATGTTTTACAAACTACTGAAATGGCCGATGGCTAACATTAACTTTCTCAAACTGAATTCCTGACTTTGAGGGAAAATACTCGATAAAAAGAATCCAAATTACAATTAGAATTGACTACATTTTTGATGGTTAGTTTGATATATTCCTAACTTGTCACATGGTGAAACGTGGTCAGGATGTCAAATTTCAAAACAGGAAGTACACGGCGCTCGTCACTTTGAATGGAACAGGTGTCACATTTAGGCTCAATTAGGCTCCGTTCAGATGCAGGTAAATGTGGCCTAAATCTGATTCTTTGTGCATATGTGACCTGTATCCAATCTGTTAAAGACAGTTCGAACAGCACAAATGTGATTTTTTTCAAATCTGACCCAGGCCACTTTCATATGTGGTCCTAAATCTGATACGTATCTGATATTTTACAATGTGACTTCAGTCTGAACGGCCAGGTCGCATTAATCCGACCTTTACGTCATTGAAATGCGACAAACATCACAATTCTGCGTCTCAGGAGGAGGAATGGGAAAACCGTATTTCCTTCCGTAAACACAGTGTGTGTCTGCGTTACCACGTATTCTGTCAGGACCTCTTTAGTCCATGTGGGTCACTTCAGGGTCACATTCAGTTCAGACTCAAAACTGATAGAAGTCATATTTAATGTGGAATATGAACCAACACACAAAAAAATGTCACCATGTCAAAGATGTCACCAAACGATCTGAACTGTGCTTTAAGACCTGCTGTCTGAACGTAGCCTTACCGTCACGATGGTTTTGTCAGGTTTATGTGCAAAAACAACTTGGTTAAGCGGGAGGTTAGTGCTAGGGCTGAATAAGAAAGACAAACCGAAAAATACAAAAATAAACACAGAAATGAAACGAGTCACGGACCCTGACCCACAAACCTTGGTTTTCCATCATAATCATTACAACCAACTCCTACTGAGGTTTTTCTACACTGTTGCAGTTGTTGGTCCATAGGCCATGTTTATTACATTTTATTGTATTTCATTGTCTTTTATTGTATTTCTATGTATTTCTGCTTTTATCTGTGCAGTGACCTTGAGTGTCAAGAGAGGCACCTAAAATAATGTGTTATTATGATGATGATTATCATCATTATCATCATCATCTTCATTAGTATCATCGTTATTGTTATTATTACTACTACTACTACGACTACATTATTCATGACTATTTTACTACATTTATATGCACACTAATATTACATTTCCCCCTATGACAGTAATTAGAATTGTATATATTTCAACTTGTTTGCCCCTTACAGTTATATTTCAGTACACTACAGTTGTTTTTCACCACATTACAGAGCTACCCAGATCTTTTTATACTTCTGATTTACAGTGTACAGTGCACAGTGTTTACTCTTATGTATATTTCTCTGTACTCATGTTTGCTAATATTGTAATTGAATGTGTCCCATGCTGCTGCTGCCTGTAATTTGCCAGTTTGGAATAAATAAAGTCTGTCCGTCCATTATAATAACTTGTGTACATGGTCAGTTTAAATGAATATTCCTGCTTACATACAGCTCTACATACCCTTTAAAAATATGGAAACGTATTTTTCTTTTTCAAAATATAAATCTAAAACATGTAAATTAGATACATTTTCTGTGTGCACATTTCTGAATGCTCATTAAACAGATAATATTACTAAATGCTATGTATGATTCAGCTGGAAAAAGAGCTAATTCAGAGTATCCAAGTGGAATACAATGCAAATTCAGAATATTATCAGTATCAGAGTTAGAAGTTAGAGTACAGCCACATTATTCAAGTCCAGATTCATTAGTTGCTTTTCCATCGGACATCTGCACAAAACTTTACCGATGTTTACTAAATGTACAAAAAAACAGAAGTGTGTAATGTCTGTTTTTCCATTAAATCAAAAATGTGATGATTTATTTATTTATTATCATGAGATGACACAAGAAGTCAGGCCATAAACATGGTGACAAACATAAATATCATGTTGATTTACAGATATAGTCCATGGCTCAGGAGGTGGAGCGGGTCGTCCAAAAACCGAAGGGTTGGCGGTTCACATCCCACTCTGTCCTAGTCTGCCCATTGTGTCCTTGGGCAAGACATTTCACCCTCCTTGCCTCCTTTGTCATACTAGTGTGTGAATGCATAAGAATGTTTGGTGGTGGTCAGAGGCGCCGTTTGGAATGAATTGGCCGCCATGCTTCCATCAGCTGTGGCTACAAACGTAGTTCAGCACCACCAGAGGGAGAATGTGAGAGTGAGTGAATAATGGATCAATAATGTAAAGCACTTTGGGTGCCTTGAAAAGCGCTCTAGAAATCTAATCCATTTAGATGATTATTATTACTATTACCCCTCTATCTTGTACTAAATTAAAAATGATTCAGTTTCCTGGTGTGTCCACACATACTGCACCATGTTTCTTTTAAAACTCTTCTTCTTCTTCACTTGTTGTAATGTCCGTCAACATCCGTTTTTTTTTTAATTCACATGACTATAGTTGCAGAAAAAGGTCTTTTCATTGCAGTTTTGCGTGATATACCATTTGCGCAACACCCAAAAAACACCAACTTTTAATCAAAAAATTTGAGTTTTGGCGAAATTGTTGTTTTTCCATTAGGTAATTTTTTATGTGCAAGTTATATTTGTACAGTTTAAGGGTCAATGAAAAAGCGGCTACTGATTCATAATTGCAACTCAGATTTTTAATGATCCAAATATGATTAATTTCAGTATTTCTGTTTATTCATTAGGTGTTAGTTAATTTGATGTTCAGATGTTCAATTTAACTGTCGTATCATTTCTACTAAAATCAATAATTGTACATTTCCAACCATTTATAGAATATATAGAACCTGTTGATTTAATATCCCTGTTGGCTTTTGGTCAAATCACACTTGAACAGTTCATGAGTAACCCTACAACGAGGAGGAAAGCTTCACTACAAAACTACAATCTTAAAGAAAAGTGAAGAAAACCAAAAAGTTGTTTATATGGACTCTAGACATACAGTATTTGGCAATAATTAATAGCTTTCCTCTCCTAGTATAGTTAAGAAAAATGGTAGTCATCAATTGATTTAACAGCAGAGCACTCTCTGGAACTGAAACCCAAACACGTTTTCCAAAAGCGTGACGTTAACAGATCATTTCCCAAGGAATGGTTTGTTTAGGGGCCTAATGTATCTGAGCTATGTCAACAGCTAGTTTCACATGTCAGCGCTGTTGTATATTTAAGCTCTTTAACATTTTAGATTGATGGTCACAATGAGTGATATAGTAGAGTTTAATTTGTGTAGTCTTTATTTCAAATGTCAAAACAATGAAGATACGCAGACCACTGAACATCTGGAAGAATGGACGGAGAGCGGTTCAATGAAATAATGGCATATACACAGCGCTGTTCTTTGTGTTACTTATTTTGTGGGTAAACAACCGAAAAGTGAAGGAGGTTTGGAAAAAAGTAAAACACTGAAGGGGATTTATATGTTTATAATCATGTGTTTACTGCAAATAAATAAATAAATAAATGGTTGGCTTCACCTTAATTACCTTTACTTTCAGACCATTTCTGTGCTCTTCAACCCTCTTTAAGTCATTTGTTAATTTCCACAGTTGATAGTTGATTTGCAGGAAAATGCATTGGCAGTGGAATTCCAGATCACAGTAACGACCCTGCCCGCAAGTCAAGTCAACGCCAGAGGAGGGGAAAGCAATTTTGCACACGGCCCACAGAGACTATATTTCTAATCTGAACAGTCGTGTGTTGCTTATTTTTATTGCTCGGGCCATTTATTTAAAAGGAAAAAACGCACATGGGGGGGGGTTTGGTGGACATCTCAACACAGAAAAAGAAAATGATGCCAACTGTGCGTCCTGTTAATTCATTGTAGATTAATTAAAACTCCCATTTGTGTCTTGAATTTAGTTGTAAAGTCAGTTGTGAATCATTTCTTCAAAACTTCACCAAAGCAGCCACAGTGTCTAATTTAACACATTTTCTTCATCATTTGCAGAAAAACCTACTCTATATCATAGGATCTATAGCAGTGTTTTTCAACCTTGGGGTCGGGACCCCACATGGGGTCGCCTGGAATGTGTAGTAATTGATAAAAATAAAAACTTACTGATAAAAATCTATGGTGAGTCAACCGAGACAATCAACCCATAACAAACAAACTGTGAGTCTGACACTGAAGCACTGTGGTACTGTTTATCTGTCAAATGTTTAAACTGAAGCACTGTGGTACTGTTTATCTGTCAAATGTT
>JAPQRP010000020.1:36671213-36684158 GCA_037367295.1 Apogon hyalosoma
TCCTCCTCCTCTTCCTCCTCCCTGAAGTTTATCCAGGGCCCCTGTGCTGTAAGCCAGCATGACAAATAATGTCAAATGGAGTGAGGAAGATGGAAGAAATTTTACTCTAGCTTTGGTGGGTGATGGATGAGAAGAATATAGCAAAAAAAACCAAACAAAAACCAAACAAAAAACCTCCTTTAAATGTCCCTTCCCTTTCATTTGAAAGTGAACACATGAGGTCCTTATGAGTGTCCAAGGACTCTGTCACAAGTATCAGTGTGGGTGGAGGCCTCATTACTGGCTTTGGCTTTGTTTTTTGTCCACACACAGCAGGAAAGAAGAAAAGCTTCATCTCATCAGTGTTGAAATAAGAAAAAAAAAAAAGTGCTTTTAGTAGAGAGCATAAAGTATCATTTCAAACAAGACTGATTTGTGCAAATCTCAAACGGTTTTTCCCTACATGTTAGAACAGCTTGTCATAAATGTCTGCTAATGTGAATTTGTGCAGTGTTTGAATAACACTGTAGGTGTGTTTTAATCTGCACCACAAACACATTAGATTATACACAGTAAAAAGGGTTAGAGTGTCAGTTTAACTCTTAGAGAGTTGAATTTAACTCTTTCAGATAGCATTTGGTCCTACACAGAAAGAGAGTAAAATTTACTCAATGGCCAGTGTCACATTTTCAGAGTTAATTCTACTCAATTCAGTGTCAGAATTAACAAGGAAATGTATTGAAACAAAAATATTTAACACCGGTGTTTTCACACTGTTGAGAGTAACACTTATTAGAGCTATTTTTTTTACTCCAAATTTAGTTTAAAAATGACTCTATAATGTGTTAATATCTGTTTCTCTGCAGTGTTATTTTCTTCATCAGTTTGCACCCTCTGCTTATATTGAAACAATGTAAAATTGCAGGGGTTCCCAAGGGGGGGGGGGCTGGGCTGAGATTTTTCTGAAATTTCTTGAAATAGCTCTTGGGGTGGTGATGATTGATTAAGTGTATTAGTGTTACATTTACAATTTGAATGGAGAAAGCTCGCTCTGTGGGTTTCAATCACACTAGGATATGCTTTTACTTTGAAAGAGCAAAGGCCTCCTCTCCTGTAACACAATCACAGCTTCTGGGTGACGCTCAGGTTGGTCCTAGTTCTGCTACAGGTTTGACTAATGGTGTCACATTAATAAAAAGAAACATAAAAAGGCCAATAAACGTCAAACAGTCACATTAACCTAAATGAACATTAACACAAACCCCTGCACATAAAATAGAACACAATGAGTAAAATGTCCAGTACCCACAATGCAATGCAGCAGACTGGCACGACTCATCACTCTGTAGAGTTGAATTTTACACTGCATTTGTGCAGAACTTCACACTGACTTCTAACTCTACTATTAGAGCTGGTTTACTCTCCATAGAGCTATAAATACTCTAGGTTAAAATAGCTTGACTTTTTACTGTGTAGTTTCTAAAAGTGTGTTTATTTAATTTGTACCTGAATTACAACTGAATTTATATGAAAATATATGAGAAAAGAGTGTAAATGAAGAACAGTAAAGGTTTTAAATGAATGTATACAGCAGAAATTCAGAATGTAAATAGCAATGTGTAAAGAAATAGGTTCCAAATATATGCCTGTGTCTAATCTTATATTTCATAATAATCAAATACTATAGGGATTTTAATGTTATTATAAAAAAAAAAAGCACCAACAAAAAAACAGCAGAACAATGTGTATGAAATATAGTCATGAAACATATGTGGCCAAAGGCAGATACTTTTAGAAGTATCTTAATCAAATCTTTGATTATCATTATTCTGGTGCATCACACTGAACAAACACCTCACTCTGTTCTGTTTTTGGATTCTCACTCTGTCATCATGAATCAATGTCTTTTAAAACTAAAATAAAAATGATATCAGCTTAATTTTTGGATATAATGTAGGCTCGTATATTAAGAAAAGGGTGGTATGCTAAATATTTGCACTTTTTGGCATTTTTTTCCAAACCCTAAATAACTGTTATATATTTTTCCTCACTCCGTTACTTTGTCAGTGATGATAAATTGATGTTTTATTAAATATTTGGTTATTATTCCTTAATGACATGTTAAAGGACTTGCTTAGACCCACAGTTGGAGCTGTTATGGGTGCTGCTAAATACATTTCTATACACAAATATGGAATGATTAGTATTGCTGCACAGTGCTCTCTCACTCTGTTACTCACTTGACCAGGCCGGTACGTTAACCCTTCAATGCACCTTGTATCACATAGGACACAGACCCATCAAAGGCATATAGTTACTTCACTAATTGCTCATTTTGGCTATTTTCTGCTTTTTTAAAATTCTTTTTGAATATATATATATATATATATTTTTTTTTTATTTTGTACGAATATTTTTCATTATTTTATGTAGATTTTATTCTTTTTACAGGAATATTTCAAACAGTTTATAAAGATTTTATTATTTTGTGCTGACATTTTTTAAAATCATTTTACAGATTTTAAAAAATATTTTGTACTAAAATTTTTCAAGAATAAAAAGAAATGCTTTAGAATTTGTACAGAAAAAAATATTTCTACCAATATGAAATCTGTATTCCTGAATGTTGAATTTGCACTCATTCTTTTTCAAGACTGAAACTTATATAAAATCAGTTTGCAGCACAATGGGGCAGCACGTTTTGAACTGTACTTTCACTTATGTTCATGGAAAAGAACATCCTGGAGACCACTGACATCTATCCAGTAATGATTCTTGTGAGTAGTTGTGGTAGGGGCCCCAGTACACTTCCTTGCCCGTGGGCCCAGAATGCTGTTAATACAGCCCTGCTCTTTTCCACATGTAAACAGTGGTTTAGGTTAGATTTAGGTTGCAAAAGATTTTTAGAAACACTTTCCAAAGTGAAAAGCATGGTTTGTGTGTGTCTGTGTGAACAGTGAAAACAGGCAGATTGGAAACACTCATTTAGCTCATGTGTGCACACCTGCAGCGGATCGCAGTCAGCACAGATACCTTTGGGAGATGGATCGGACCGATGTTAAGGACGAATCACATCACCTAAAGAATACACTGCAACAACTGCAAACAATGCTACTTTTGGGGCAGTTCTGAGATATGTTTTCCTCTATACTGAACTTTTTAAAAATGATTTATCACCATTTATTATAATATTATCCTCTGTATTTTGCATTTTTTCAGTGAAAATCAACTATTTTCCTATGTTTAATTCACTGACCATGTAGACGTTCACAAAAGCTCAGATAAAAGTTGAAGGTTATTATAGCAGAAAGAATTGAGTTTTTCAGTAAAATCTATCATTAACTGAACATAAATCGAGTGTCTCCATCCACTGTCATTGATCCAACTCCAAGGACCAAGGAAAAAAAAACAAAATAACAGAAAACAAATGAAAAGAGCAGCCTGTGTCAGAATATGCTTAGGTCCCTTGATTATTTTAAATTTATTCCTTTATATGATTGTAATTTTATCTGTGTTTCTGTTTGTGTGTTCTTATATTATGGGACTTGTCTGTGAAAGGTGCTATATAAATAAACTTTGCTTGCTTGCTTAATAGACACATTTGTCCCTGAACGTCAGCCATTTCCTCCAGTTTTTCATACAGAGTTTTTTCTTTCAACTTCAGTTTATATGTAAGATGTTCCATGACACGTATATCTTCTATGATTGAAGCCATTGTTTGTAAGACATCAGTCTGAAGCCACTTCTTTGTTACGGCCTTCTTCCCGGCTGCCAGGAGGGTCTCGACTGTAAGCACAGAAACACTAATGGATTAGTGATAATAAGGATATGACTATGGTTGGACACATTCCAACAAAAATTTGTGATGACAAATAACAGATGTAGGCTAGACTGTGGCTATAAATAAGAAAAATACACTCTTATTGAGCAGTTTAACAATTTGTATTCAGTTTCTATTTTTATATTTGTATTCCATATAATATGATTGACTTTAAAATGCACAGCTTACTGACGAGTTTTCATCATAACTGATAGCATGTTTCTAGCTGTTTTTTTTTTCAAATACGTTTCCAACTGTTTGCTTTGTTAATTTATGCAGATTAACGGTTTCTGACCTAATTATGCTCAACTAATTGCAACATAAATCTCATGTGTGTGAATTCCTTGTACAAAACTATCAACTTTATACAGATTTAGAGACAAGGCAGGCACTAAAAGCCAGATGAATTAGGTCTCTTTAGCTAAATGTGGCCTCTGGCCAGAGGGAAAAATGAAGGGATGAAAGGAGTGCTCACCTCTCCTGAACCAACTATGATCAGGAGCTCAAATGGTCATTTTTAGAACAAGGATAAAAGGTCCCATCAGGGGTCTCACCATCAGTGTGGAAAAAAAAATCCCTGGACGACTTGACAAGACATAAGAAGCCATAAATGATTTTCTGAGTACCGCAGGTCTTTACTGTGTTCAAGGAAACCTCCAGTGCAGCAAAGATAAAACACTCCTGTTTCAGAACCTCAAGAGTCTTGATAACTTCAGTGATAATGTATTGGAATATTATAATGTTTTAAATGGAAAGGACAGGGGAGGCATGGATTTATTAATTATTTTTATGTTTTAGATCAGTCACTACAGGGCCAACAAGTGGTGGCGGTGGCACTAAAATCATTAAAGCTCATCTTAATAGACTATTACAGAGCAGATTTACATACAGTGTTTCACTCGTGTACAGTATTGCCTTCAGTCTCTCAAACCTTAACGGTGCTGTGGGTGACACGACGTTTCCTCCATAAGACATGGGTTTTCTTGGCTACCTAAGATTCTTCATTTGGATTTTACATGTTTCTGAGGCCCCTCAGGACCACAGCCCTAGGTATATTAAGGACCGTTTAGTGCCACATGTGCCTGGTTGTGCACTACGATCCACAGGCTGGAGTCTATCGGTTGGTCCCAGAGCCCATCATGTGACTAAGAGCAGTCACACGTTTGCAGTTCCACCTCCAGAACTCTGCAATAACTTATCTGCAGAGATTAGGTCCATGGAATGGGTTCCTGTTTTCTCCTCTTAAACCTCACTTTTCTAGAATAGGGTTTAATTCTGTGTGAGTTCTTATTTTGTTTTGATTGAGTTATTCCATTTCTGTCATATTGTTTTATTTTCTGTAAATACTTTGTAACTATTAGGGACGAGAATCAGCTCATTTCCTTGGAATCGTTCATCTGTTTGCTTAAAGATTCTGCTCTGTTCTGTGACGTCATCAGGTCAGATGTGTCATCAGGTCATTTCTGTATTTTGGTTCAGAAGCCTCTAAAGCAGGGGTGTCCAACTCATTTTGGTTCAGGGGCCACATACACCCGAATTTTACCTTAAGTGAGCCGGGCCAATAAAATAATAATACGATAACTTAGAAAAAATGACAACTCTAAATTTTTCTTTTTGGTTTAGTACAAAGAAGTATTACATTTACAAACTACCCTTCGACAAAAACTGTGACTAACCCTGACTGATCTCATGAAATTGCATTGTATGTCACACCAGTTCTTATGGCACTTGGTGTGCTATACGCACACATTTTCATCCTTTCATGTGTTATTCAACGCCATTTGATCGCACTGCAATGTACGCCAAGTTCTCTGGTTTACAAATCTGTAACTGCTAACTCTAACCGCTAATCGCTTGGTATTTGACGTAGTGTGAACATAAACACAGAAAGCTCAGAGTGCGTACAGATAACATGCTAATTAAAAGTGACGCGTTATCTGTATGCAGTTCATGATATCATGTTGGGATAACCTGAACTTCCATGAACGACCAGAAATTTCATAAGAAGAATAATTGCAGTTATTAACCATATTATGCCTCAGTTAATCAGTTAAACTCATGTAAATTATAACGTATAGATCAAAGTGGGTCTACAAACGTATAAAACATTTAGTAACAGGTGTCTGGAACTGAAAAATATAGAATTTAGCCTTGTGATCTGTACAACTTGATTGTTAATGTCTTTTATGTAATCTTTGCAACTTCATCCCAGGGGGCTGGACTGAACCCTCTGGAGGGCCGGTTTTGGCCCACGGGCCATATGTTTGACACTTGTGCTCTACAGTCTGGTTGTATTTCACCAGTAAAGACAACACTAGGGCCATCTGCAACAGTAGCAGAGCTTCTATATGACAAACGGGGAAATATCTCCAACATACAGAAACATTTAACCACAGCATCCAATTAAACTGCACCAATAGAACATCTTTGATTGGCTGCTTAGAGAAGGGGGCGGTGACTCTGGAGTGGTGCCATCTGTCGCAGCCGCTAACGTCAAACTCCTCCAGTTTCTTTGGATACTGTTGATGTTAGCGCCACCTCACTGTGTCAACCTGCTTTAACTATTCTTTATGAATAATCTCCACGTCCCAGAATTCCATTTTGATGACCACCGGCTCAGAGGGGCAGCAGGAAGTTTTTTCTAATCTAAGGCCAAAGGTTAGTACATATTTAACATTATATAGTTAATGCAAACAAAGCCATTTGAACTATAGTTTATTCCATCATCCAATGAGAATCCATAATAATAATGGATTAGGTTTCTATGGTGCTTTTCTATTAACGCAGGATCAAAACGCGTACAGTGGATCCATTATTCATTCATTCACACATTCACACTCTGGTCCTGGAGCAGGCTGACGGAAGCGTGGCTGCCAATCTGCACCAGCAGCACCGGAGGCAAGGTGGGTGGAGTGTCTTGCCCAAGGACACAACGGCATGACTAGGACAGAGTGGGATTCAAACTGCCAACTCTTCGGTCATTGGACGACATCGATAATGGAACAGGAATCACTAAATTCTTATCAATTCCTGTCTTTATTAACTATGTTGAAATTATTTCAAAATAAATATGAACACAATTGAATGATAAATTACAACAACAGTTAGATTTACAAAACAATTTTATTTTGATGAACAACATTGCAATAATAATAATAATAATAAAAATACATTTTATTTATCGGCGCCTTTCAGGACACTCACGGTCACCATACAGAGTTGTTAAAATAAATAAAACATAATTAAAATGACACATATAAAACACATAGGTACATAAAATGGCAGCAGATAATAGTGGAATTATGGGATAGAGTAGGCCTGTCTGAATAAATAAGTCTTAAGCTGTGATTTGAAGGTGGTAACAGGGTCTGAAGTTTTTATGTGTTCCAGGGGGTTGGGGGGGGGGCATTCCAGGGTCGGGGGCTGAGCAGCTGAAAGCTCTGGACCCCATGGTGGTCAAGCAGGCAGGTGGAAGGGTGAGTGGGATGGATGAAGATGATGACGAGTGCAGGTGGGAATGTTTCTGTGGAGGAGGTTGGTGAGGTCCTGAGGGCCCAGGTGGTTTACGGCCTTGAGGCCCCTACAGGTTTAGAGCACTTCTGCTGTAGAGACTGGTTATGCAGCTTTTTTTTTTTCTTGGTTTGCATCATTTCTTTATTTGCAGAGCATTTGATGATTATGCATGTGTTTTTGCTCCTTGCAGTGCATTTTTTCATTTGCACCATGTTCCTCTTTTTGTACCTGGTTTAGGCTTGTGTTTGAGTTTGTGAATTTGCATCATTTCTGTACTTGCAGCTGTTTTCTCTAACTGAGACGCATTGGGCCGTTGCAATGTGTTTGGCCCTTGTTGGCCACCGTAGTATTATTCCAACTGGAAATATTAATAATCAAACTGCATTTCTTCAGTTTAAAGAACATCCCAAAGCTGTTTTGCACAGGACATGCAAATGTTCACCAACAACCCTGTCTCAGTCAGAACATATAGGTCATAGACCTATTATTCTCATGGTATTGACAAAAGCTGCCCCCCTCAGCCCTCCCCACCACTAACCCAACAAACCTAAATTGAAGAACTGTTGAACAAACTTTTGAATGGAATCATACACATATTTTATTCATGTAATGATATGCAATGATGGCTAAATCCATTTATGTCAGCAGTTCATGCATGAGTGGACCAAACACGGCATCATGTAACTGAATAGATAAACAGTGTTTTCCTATAAATACAAGAATGTGTCTCTAAATTAAGGACCGTTAGATATTCATATCTTTCTGTAGCTAAAGCCGCTGTGAGTTTTGTCCAACTTAATTACACAGACTGCCGTGCCCTATTTATATCAGTACAGTGCAGATTCTCTAGTAGGGACTGAAGCACCAGTTGTAATAGGCCAATATTTCAGACTCTCCTGCTTTGACAGACAACTTATCTAACTTTGAAGCCAGTAGCTCCTAGATGGCTAAGCTGCTCCAAAAAAAAAAAAAAAGTGAAAACTGCCAAATATGACTAGTGTGTGAACAGGCTGGAAGCTCAGGGACACGGCAAGAAAAAATATTTCACATTCACTGTATCGTATTCTAATAAACCACACTCTTCACCAATGGGGGGATTATGACTGTCCATTTGTCTTGGCTGGGCCACCACTGTTAGGGAGAGACTCCCTCTCTGTGTCTGAGCCATGCAAAGTTAAAAGCGACGCTGGCGACTGCTGCAAGTCATTTGTCTCTGGTAACACTGGTTCGCAGGAAGCCAGGACCTCGGCTCTGGTGCGTGATCCATTATTGCTATCACTTGCCCTTGTTTAATTACATCCATGTATGGGGTCTGCTATCATATCCTTCAAAGCTTATCAATCTTTGGAAACTTTAACCAAAGTCTATGTTATTGTGTCATATAATCCTGTGTTTGACAGAGTATGTGAAAGAAAATTTCAGTAATAACTTAAATAACAGTATGGTATCTCGACAGCTTATCCATTAACAGCCTTTATCGCAGCCGCAGAATATAGAATGTATTCTTTGGCTCTTTACTCATCTGTAAATGAATAATGGACATCACATATGGATTCTTTGCTTCAAAGCTTTTGAAGTATGCTTTTTTTTTTTTTTTTTGGTCTCTGAGTGACTGATTTTAATTTACGCATGCAGTCAATGCTTTTTTTTTTTTTTTTATGTATTACTGACTTTCTTTCACACTGCCTTTATGTGCCGTTTCAGATTCTAATACAAGGAGCTTCATTTCAAACCATGTGTTATACATGTACAACATAAAAGTGTGTATTAGAGCATGTGTCAAATATTATCATTGTGTTCCAAACGCTCTATATCTAACAGAATATTACATGAAAAAAACATACAAAGAATCATCGTTCTATCTTCAGTGTGAATGTATGATCTGTGGTCTGAGATAGCCTTCAGTTAATACATTAAATCAATACATGCTCATGTAACTTGGATACCATCATCCTTCATATAATAGCTGGACTGTACAGTATTTGCTTAGGCACGGGGAGGCAAACTTTGAAACAGAGGTAGGAAACGGTGCCATCTGCCCCACCAATCGTGCAGATGGTGGTGGGATGTCGATTTAATTTGTATTTAAACACTTGCCCATTTATAAGTCTCTGCTGAGTTAGTGAGGCCTTCTTTTAGGCCATTTATAGACTGGGCACATAATTAATGACTAAATCAGTATTTATTAGAGCTGGTTATGTAATCAAGTCACACTAGTAACCAAGAAGAGGCATCCAGGACAGGATCAACTTAATTCAGTTATTATTATCAGGTTTCCATGAAATCTGTACACTTTCTGTTTATCATCTACAGTGGAACAGCAACAATCAATCAGTTAGTTCAACTGAGATCTATTCTGACACTTGACAACAGGTTTGTCCAATTTTATATGGAAGAAAAGTGAGAATTATTGAATTATTACGTCTAAAATGTGAATATTTTGTTAGGTTGTAGAAGTATTTAACTGCCACAAAAGGCACCAGTGTTCATTTATTTAATTTCATGTTTGTTTACATGTTTTATTTATATAATGTATTTTTTGTCACTTTGTTTAACGGGTAGGTAGGTAGGTATTTTGAGGCCATGAAGACCATGATGAGAGGTTTTGCTCTGCTTGTGAGATAAAGTTTAAATTACTTCAATAGGATTTTGGATTGTTCACTTCTCTGAAGGATTTCGTGTTGCCTGTTTTCACCCCCTCTTAGTTTTGTGCAGCCAGCGAGGTGCGTTTATTTATGTTATATTGTGTTGATAAATTGGTTTCAGTCGATGTGTATGTGTGTTTTATTGTGTATTGCTTAGTTCGACAGTGGATTTAACCGTGATAAGCTTCGATGAATAAATCTATCAGTAAATGAAGAACTTTGACATGGTGTATTTCCTGGAGAGAGAGACAACTATGTGTTAGTTCTACAGGTCTACAGTTCTGATGACATCTTGTGTTCTGAGAATCATTTTTGGATATTTTGGTGTCGTTAACCAAATTAATTGAAAGAAGAAAAAAAAAAATAAATAAATAATAAATCATTAATGAAAATAATCATTAATTGGAGCCTGTATTTTCAGAATTAATCCAATGACAATAACATTGTACATTCAAAATGGAGGTGCCCACAGACCTAAGAAATCCCATTAAATAAATAAATAAATAAATACATATATACATTCATAAATCCATAAATAAATAGACTGACAGAAAACAATTCTTATATTTGAACATTTGTGACTCAGGAACCATTGTGTTTCAGCTTCTTTGTTCCCCCTAGCCATGTGAAAAAATAAAAATAAAGATCATACATATACCAAACAGTGCACACTACTTGACCTCAGTTATACCTCAGAATGTGGAACATGACCGTACTCTGGCCCAGAAGACGCAGACATTTCTGAGCTCAACCCTACACCTTGTGTGGAACCTACATTGTTCAGGTGGTTGGCATGAATAACCACAACACACCAAAGCCCCTTTTCCATCACAGGAACTTTTCCAGGAACTTTTACTTAAGTGTGTTTCCACCAAAACTCACCCTTCACTAAGCCCCGCCCCCCATGGTTACAGTTGCCTGGCATGCTTTCTCTTGCGGTTCATTCCTGCCGGCATGTAAACATGGATTTCTAAACGTCTTGATGATTCATGTACAGAACAAACGTACATAGGAACAATAATGTTCTTGCGTCGCAGGATAAGTCAATAAATTGTTTTATTTGAAGCTAACTTTAGTTATGACCCCCTAAAGTTTTCGGTTTCTGCTATATTTAGCCTGTTCCTAAATGCTATGTTTTTCATTTGTTTAAAGCGCACCAGGATATTGTTCCTACATCGTGGGTTTAGCCTCCAGTGGGACTACCTAACTCAATGTTGAAACATTAGTAACTTTTAATCAGTATTCTACTTCGGCAGCGGTGACCACCCTGGTCCTGGAGATCCACTATCCTGCATGTTTTAGATGTGTCCCTCTTCAAACACACCTGATTCAAATGATCAGCCTATCATCAAGTTCTGCAGAAGCCTGATAATGACTGTCAGGTGGACTGGAAGAGGGAAACATCTAAAACATGCAGGATAGTGGATCTCCAGGACCAGGGCTGGTGACCCTTGTACTACGGTCTTGTGGCTAACAGCTGTGTGCTAGTTAGCGTCTACATCTTACCTTAGAACACACATAGTAGTTGCACAGTAGCTGCGAGTGAGTTCTTCCACACTGTTTAATCCATATTCAACATTTCTCCAGTTTGAGAAGGCGAACAATACAACATCACCCAAACGTTCGGGATCTTTCATCGGACTTGCATGTCCCGTACACGCACCCTTAGGCATTTTGCTCCAGAGGTGAATGCTTTCCAGGTGCTCCTCTCTTAGTTACCGTTACTAACATATGATTGATCAGTGGTGGTTCTAGGGCGGGACTTAGCGAAGGGCCAATTACCCAGATAAAAACTTTGTCTCAACCTCAAATTTTCCCTGAAAAAATATCCTGGTTTAAGATTCCACAAAAGTCTAGGGGGTGGGGCTGTGCGCTGAATAACACTGATTGGTGGAACACACTTGCAGAGTTCTACACTTACATTCTACTCACAATGTTTAAGCCAGTTTGCAGCAGCAAACTTTGCGCCACTTCATTTGTGTTTCAAAACAAGAAAAGCTCTGAGAAGCGGACGGACGACAAGGGTCATTTGAGGAATATGCTAGTCAGCTCAAACTGAGTGTATTCAGACTCACTCTGACATCACATTTTCAGCAAATATGGTCAAAACAGCCTGGATCATCTAACGCCTCCCGAATCCACTCATAAGAAATTCAGTGGGACTTTGAGCAGTTGGCAACTTGAACCTACTGAGCTTCAGTTGAATACATTTTCAGGAACTTTGAGGTGGAAACACAAAGCACGCAGATTACCAGGAATTCTTTTACCCAGGTAAATAAGTTCCACATAATAAAAGTTCCTGGTAATTTGGTGGAAAAAGGACATGTATTTGTCTGACATGGCAGCACTCCTGGAAACAGACTATGTTCAGACAGCAGGTCTTCATGCACAATTTAGATTTTTTGGTGAAATCTGATTTTTTTGTGTGCTCATTCATGTTACACATTAAATGCGACTTCTATCAGTTTTGAGTCTGACCTTAATGTGACCCTAAAGTGACCCACATGTGCAAAAGAGGTCCAGACATGAGACCATGCAGGCATGCACTGTGTTTATGGAAATAAATATATTTTTCTTACCACTCCTCCTCCTGGGACACAGAATTGTGATGTTTGTCGCATTTCAATGACAAAAAGATCAGATAAATACGACCTGGCTGTTCAAACTGAAGTCCCATTGAAAAATATCAGATACGTATCGGATTCAGGACCACATTTGGAAATGGAAATCAGTGTATCATTCATTCTTTTCATATTCAATTGAGAATCCAAAATCGGAAAACAAAAAATTGACTAATTTCTTTATTAATGTACAAATAAAAAATAAAAAAAATGAGTCGTTTTTCATTCATTCGACTGTATGCACAAATTAAAATTGTGAAATAATCCAATGGCCCAAATGTGTGGTTTCATGAAGGAGGACGACATGACAACTGAAAAAATGGAGCGGATCTTCCAGGTATTGTTGTTTAGTCTAATCCAGTGGGTC